>OX453084.1:7714168-7832416 GCA_949699795.1 Spicauda simplicius
TTACGGCTTATAAAGTACGGGGTTTGACAGGGACGTACATTGGGTCTATAATGTTTGTTAATTATTTTAATTCAGTTATAATGTAAGTTTTAATATGCAGGTAGAATATTCGTTTTGTATTTTATAATACATTTTGTAATTACGTCAACATTTTGAACTTTTATTACACATCTTTTACTTTTTTGTTGTATAAAGATACATACAACAACTAAGTTTGTTTTCTAATTTACTTATTTAGTGTTGTCAACTTACCGTCACGTGTTTTCGTCGAAAAAATGTAAAGAAATGAAAAAGCTATTTACAATTTAATGATTACACAAACGTTTTGATTTTTTAAATCGTGCATTTCTATTTCCATTATTTCTTTAATAGACTGTTTTCGTTTCGTATGTTTCAAACAAGATAATATATAATTTGTTTCTTACATGCTATAAAGATGTGTTAAGACCATTCAATTACAATATTAAGACGGGAAATACTCATTATATAATAGAAACCATGACAGTTATTCCAGGTAGATCATTAATATGGACTAAAAACAGGATATATCTAGTTACGGTCCTTAGTTATCTTATCTTTTTAGAGGATGAATCTTTTAAAATATATCACTCTTGTTCAAGCGACATCTATTGAATCCAAAAGTATTTATTTTAAGCTAGGACCAACCCTATACCCCTAACCATATACCCTTTCAAAAATTTTATTATGTTCAATTGAATGGTTGTCAGACTTTTGAGTGTTTTTTTTATTGTACCAATTTCTTTCTGTTTATTATTCTTGCCCGCTTCGGTCACGTCTATCTCAACAAGTATCCTGTGTATGTTTCTGTATCTTATACAATATGTGTGCCTTTTTTCAGCGTAATCCGATCAGTAGTTTTTTCGCGAAAGCGTAACAAACATACATCCTCACAATCATTCGAATTCCATCCATCCATCCATCCGCCTTCGAAAGTCCACTGCTGGACATAGGCCTCCCCTAATCTGCGCCACTTTGACCGGTCCTGAGCCATCTGAATCCAGCGGTTACCCGCCGCCTTCTTCAGGTCATCAGTCCACCGGGTCGGGGGGCGGCCTGCACTCCTTTTGCCGAGACGTGGTCTCCATTCGAGAACTCTTCTACCCCATCGGTTATTTGTCCTACGAACGATGTGACCAGCCCATTGCCACTTCAGCCTACTAATTCTGAGAGCTATGTCGAATGTATTCGAATTTATGATATTAATAAACCCATAACCTTACCTTTAACTTTACCTTTTTTACTAATTAAGTAAGTAAACATATGAACGTAGTCATATAAAACGAATCTCTCAACATTAGTATCATTGAGCCTTAGCTCAATCTGTAGCTGTGACATAAGGCTTATTTATTCTATGACCTAATTCCAGACAAGTGGGAGGTACGTGGGCTGAATGCCTGAGTGCGATTATGAGATTTGCGTTTTCAACATCTCATTGTGTAATATTACCTCGTTTTACAAAAATCTTCCTGAGTTCTACAGTACTTACAAATTGCGCTTTATGTTCTAACTATTAAAAGTCAAAAATCTAAAATTATCAGTGTTTCTCTATTACATTATTACATAAATCCTTCCTCTTGAATCACTCTATCTATTTAAAAAAAACTGCATTAAAACCCGTGGCGTAGTTTTAAAGATCTAAGATTTCTAAGCATACATAGGGACAGACAGCGGGAAGCGACTTTGTTTTAGACTATGTAGTGATTTGTTAAAAACCTTATGGTAATTTATTGTTCTTAAGGTATTTTATTGTTGGTGGATATCGACATATAAAGGAAGAGCTAATGTTTAGCTAAGTTATAGTCTGGTTTGAAATTCGGTCTCTAATTGTGGGTTTCGACAGTTTGAATCCTAATTAGTAACCTCAGTTTTATGTTTGAAAGTATGTGGGTATTAAATATTAATTATTAATTAATATGGAAATCGTCAGGAAGCCTACACACTAAGAGTTACTAAAAAACTAATCACTCGTTGCAACAGTCGAAATTCAACCGTAATTTAAATTAAAAAACCCAACTTCATATTGTACAAAGTAGCTAAATTTCTCAAATTCAAATAAATTGTAATAATTTTCAAGTTATTTTGAACGCTCCCGTTAAATATAAGGGGTTTAATTAGCTAAACCGCATTTAAAAGCAATAGCGGGTATTTTCTGACGTTGTTTTTCGTAGTAAGACATTGAATGTTCTATTTCGTTTATTATTTATGTGTTTGTGACAAATGCATGGTAGTCATCAAATTAACTAAAACACATTACACATAATGTGTTTTAGTTGATTTTTTGTATGTTGTAAGCATTATTTGAAAAAAATAACATAACAATATTAACATTCTGCACTCCTTCTCTACGTCCACTATAACCGTGCAAAGTTTCATACTAATCCGTCCGCGGCATATTACTTAAAAATGCTTCACAAGTTTTTGCTTCACGTATTAATGTACAGATAATAACCAACCTGAGCAGTGATAGCCTAATGGTTGAAACTTGCCCTCTCGATCGGGAGGTCCGAGGTTCAAACCCAGGCACGCACCACTGATTTATGTGCGTATTATAAATTAATTATCACTGCTTTTCGGTGAAGGAAAACATCGCGAGGAAACCTACACACCCGAGAGTTCCTAAAAAAAAAAAAGTTCCCGGAGGTGTGTGAAGTCCACCAATTCGCACTTGGCCAGCGCGGTGGACTATGGCCTAACTCTCTCATTCAGAGAGAAGACCCGTGCCCAGCAGTGGGCCAATAATGGGTTGATGGGAATAACCAACCACGGATTCTAGAAAGATCAATCTAATTATTACGTTACTAAGTAAGCTATGAAACAGTCGTTGCAACCTTAGCGCACGCGGAAGGTTTAGTGAAAGTTACAGAACGTTCTAGATCGAATCAGATTACGTAATTCTAGACGCGAGCGAAGTGAAAAACAGTTTTATAATGTGTTGAATGATATGCTCTGATTGAGATGTGTGTATGGTATTTGACAACACGCGTGGAGCGGTCAATAAACCGGTCTGACACGCAAAGGGTTCCGGGTTGTATCCACGGCCAGATATCTGAATGATGATTCGATTTCTGTGTTTCTGGATGTTTGTGTATGTCTTTGTGTGCTCATAGCAACCACGACACGAGAAAATGCTGGTGGTGGAGCTGTGAGTAAAGCGTTTATGATATAGGATTATTGAAGTCCTCGTGGTTTTATTTCGAAGGCGATATCTTCGGGATAGTGGTGACTGACCGAAAAAGGCTCTGATCTTGCCTCCAATCTTTAAGCAGTGGTTTTAACAAGTAGCCTGTTCTATTGCTACTTCAGTACATAGTATAAAACAAAGTCGCTCCGCTCTGTGTGTCCCTATGTATGCTTAGATCTTTACAAAAACGCTACGGATTTTAATGCGGTTTTTTTTAATAGATAGAGTGATTAAAGATTAAGGTTTTTATATATAATACATAAGGCATAATATAGTGGAGAAACACTGATAAGTCTAGATAATTAACATTAAAGCGTAACAAAGTTCGCCAGGTCAGCTGGTTTTTTATAAAAGCGGAATTGCTAACTCGCAGTCCACCTGATAGTAAGTGGTTAACTTCATACAGAACATGGAAGTCAATCACAGTTGCGTTGCTACTCCCGAGAACTAAGATGGTCTGATATAAAAGGCAACCACACCCTTCCTTGCACACACCGTCCCCGCCGGCGGAGGCGAGGACCCCATTACAGCACAATCCTCACAAGGTATCCCCGCGTGATTGGTCGTGCATCGCCAGTGTACATTAGCGTAACTGATCTAAGCCGAGGTCCGTACCTCATAGGAGGTGCCCTTGGGTCAGCCGCAATCCCCATTTAACCAGAGGCGGAAGGCCAGGACTCCGGCATTAGCTGGATCCGCAACCGTCCCTCCCTCTAGCGAAGGAGGAAGGTGGAGGAACCCGGCAACGGGGAACAAAGCCATCCGTCACTTCCAGCCCACAGTCTTCTTGTCCCGGCTTGAGTTTTAGGCTCGCCATAACAAACCAGGTGAAGCTGTAAAGGCTATTAGGGCCAACAGCAACTATACAATTGCAAAAAAAAAACCTTGAACCGCACTACGCAAGAAATAGGTGTGGTGGTGATATTTCCCATGTAGAACTAGGTCAAAATATTACTAACAATTTTTTCTTTCGTCATTGCGATAATTCTGAAACAATACGTAAATTTGCAAAGAATAAAGCAGTTCTCACTAACTCAGTGTTATTGAAGGTTCTATTTCAAAACTAATTAGTGTACCATTGAAACCAGTTAATTACGTGAGACCAAGGAAATTTAGCGCAATATTTGTAAACATAAAAGGCTTTTGTCTATAAGATTGTTATCACTGCCGCCCATGGACATATAGAACAATAAGCAACTTCATATAAACAAAGGTTCTTTCTGAAGTCAATCACAGATGCGTTGCTACTCCCGAGGACTAAGATGGTCGCCTCTTATAAACTCATTATTATTATTGGGATAATTATAACCCATTATTTTCCCACTGCTGGGCACGGTCTACTCTCATAATGAGAGAGTTTTATTCCATAGTCCACCACGCTGGCCAAGTCGAATTGGACTTCACACATCTTCAAGAACTTTTTTTAAAGAACTCTCAGGTGTGTAGGTTGCCTTACGATGTTTTCCTTCATCGAAAAGCAGTGGTAATTAATGTCTAATACGCACATAAATCAGTGGTGCGTGCCTGGGTTTGATCCTGGGACCTCCCGATTGAGAGGGCAAGTTTCAACAAATAGGCTATCACTTCTCTGCTTATTATTATTATTAATGCAAAAAATTGTAAGGCTGTGTGAGCATTATTTGTTACTCTTTCGAGCAATAACTTCAAATCGCATTTCCATGAAAGGCATACACAGTTTATGATCTTATGTATGCACAGACAGGCTTAGTACGATGTTTTGATCATATAAACGCTTGTCGTGAGATTAGTTCAAGAAACCACAGCCCTAGATTGTGTAAATCTAACATGGACAATCTCGCGACAAGCTTTTATATGATAGAAACTTGTACCATGCAACAAAATGATGGGTTTGACTACCACAAATTTTATTTTTTTCTTTACAGTCCATTGAAATAAAGCTTGTTTTAAAAAAATATATTATTTTATTCACATTAATATTGGCATTTTTTGTTCATTATTGCTTTTCTTAATTTAATAAATTTTTTTTTAGTTTTCACATTGATATGATTTAAAACGTGTTTTTTTTAAACTGAGTTTATTTTAAACATGCAACTAAATACTTTATTTAAATAATATTAATGATAAATTTAAGGCTGTAACTATAGACTGACCTTATCATCGACATAATAAAAACCAAACAAATTAAATATGGCCGCGAATAATCGAATACTTCCCGATTTTACTTTCATTAGAGCGTGAATTGTCATTCAAATTAAACGTGATAAGTAGTTAATATTGACTTTTATTAATTTACTGGTATTTATTATGATACTTATGTTTTTTTCAATGATAAGAACTGTTTACGAATCCTTTATTTTTAAACATATATACAAACTAAAGCTTTTAAATATTACGTGGGTTCTTAGCAACACAACAACACTTAATGCAAATATTAAGAAAGAATAATATCGTTATAAAATATTGTGTTGAAAATAACAGCAAAATTTAAAAATTCAAGGGATTTCGATTGTTAAAATCAATCTATAAAGAGTCTATATTGAATTCAAAACACGCTCCAGTGCGCACACATTTAAAGAGAGAGGGAGTGGGAGAGAGAAAGAGATAGAATGAATGAGAAGTAAAGAAAGGGAAAGAGACACAGACACACATAGATGCACAGCATTGATTTTCCTTTTGAGATGTTAAAAAAAATTTTTAAACAAAAAATACAACCGACTTCCATGCCACATAAAAGAAAAAAATAATTTAAATACATGTTGGTTTAGAGCAAACACAGTACTTAGTCCATAGTCCCGAAGTCGGCGCTCACCATATTTTGCTGGATCATGACGAATGAGCGCCGACTTCGGGACTATGGACTAAGTACTGTGTTTGCTCTAAACCAACATGTATTTAAATTATTTTTTTCTTTTATGTGGCATGGAAGTCGGTTGTATTTTTTGTTTAAAAATTTTTTTTTCACGCTTTTCAGTCACGATAAAATCAGTTATGGCTGTTGCTAGTCGTCCGCTAACCGGATGAATAAAATTAATTATTCGTCCGATTTTCGGATGAATAAAATTATGTGCTGACGTCATCATCTAAAAATAGACTTGTTTGACACAACCGGTCGGGGGCGCTACCGCGCCCCCTCCCTTAGATTCTGAATTAGAAAAATCTGTTCGAACCTAACCTAACCGAATAAAACAACTTTTTCTGAGTAAACATTTATTTAAAGAATAGACATATAATTATCAATATTTAAAGTAGAAAAAGTAATATAAACCTTATAACTAAGAGTATAATTCAACTGATACTGATAAAAATAACCCATCCAATTTAAAAAGGTTGGTAGTACTCTTGCATCTTCCAGGTAATTGTATTCAAAGTGGAATTTTTGATCATAATTATATCTTCTCCGAAACTCATTGTTGGTATTGTGAACAACAACATTATGTATACGTAAGCACAATATGGCCGATGCCTACGGTTTAAACTTGAAGGACCCCAGCATTATCAGGGTTGAGGAGTTGAAGGTCAAAATTATCATGTCATATCTTTGCTTAGTAATCTCATTACATGTACGTAAGCACCATATGGCCGATGCTTATGGTTTAAACTTGCAGTACCCTGCATCATCAGGGTTGAGGAGTTGAAGGTCAATTTTCTTATCATACGTCTTTGCTTTGTAAATATATTACGTATCCATAAGTATCAAATGGCCAACGCCTATGGTTTAAGCCTGAAGTACCCCTGCATCATCAGGGCCGAAGAGTTGAAGGTCAAAATTATCATGTCATATCTTTTCTATGTAATCTCATCGCATGCACGTAAGCAACAGATCCCCAACTTCTATGGCTTGGGGTTACAGTACCCTGCATCATCAGGGTTGAGGAGTTGAAGGTCAACTTTTTTATCATACGTCTTCGCTTTGTAAATATATTACATGCCCACAATCAAATCAAATACATCAAATGGCCAACGCCTATAGTTTAAGCCTGAAGTACCCCTGCATCATCAGAGTTGAGGAGTTGTAGGTCAAATTTTTCATCTTATATCTTTGCTTAGTAATCTTATCAGATATACGTAGCGATCATGTAGCTAACGCCTATAGTTTAAGCTTGAAGCACCCCAGCATCATCAGGATTGAGGAGTTGAAGGTCCAATTTTCCACCGTATACAACCATTTTTCTAATGTTTTACCTTACATTTTTTTAAATATCATTTTGAATGCTTAAGATTGAAATAGCTGAGTTTTATGGCTTAGGCATTCAATACCCTTGCATCATCAGGATTGAGGAGTTGAAGGTCCAATTTTTCGTCGTATACCTTTGCTTAGCAATGTTATTACAAATCCGTGAGCAACAAATGTCTAACGTTTATGGTTTAAGCCTGCAGTACCCCTGCATCATCAGGGTTGAGGAGTTGAAGGTCAAATTTGTCATCGTACATCTTTGCCTTGCTATCTTATTATATATCCGTAAGCACTAAATGGCCATCACCTACGGCTTGGGCTTACAGCACCCTGCATCATCAGGGTTGAGGAGTTGAAGGTAATTTTTTTTATAATATGTCTTTGCTTAGTATTGTTATAACATACCCATAAGCACCAAATGGTCAACCCCTATGGTTTAGGCTTGAGGCACCCCTGCATCATCAGGATTGAGGAGTTGAAGGTCAAATTTTCATCACATGTCTCTGCTTAGTAGTCTTGTTACATATATGTAAGCACCAAATAGCTAATGTTATAGTTTAGGATAGCTGTAACCCTGCATCATCAGGATCGAAGAGTTGAAGGTCAAATTTTTCGTCAACCTATATAAGCATAGATATATAATACATATTCCAAGTTTCATAAGAATCGATTCGGCAGAAGCCGAGTTATCTCAAATTATCTAAAAAACTTGAGGAGTGGTGGTGGTTTCCACCCCATAACTCAAAGAGTTAAGCATCACAGCATACCCATGTCCAAGAGAAAAAGTTGCGTGACGAAATTTCCTATCAAATGAAAGAAAGAAAATGGAAATCGGTTTATAAACACCCAAGTTATTCAAGATTTTAAGAAACCGACATTTTCCAATTTTCCGGGAAAACCGCCGGAAGGTTATCATTTTCCTCAATATGGGACTGCCTGTGAAACTAGTCGCATACAATGTCGTATGAATCGTGTCGGTAGGTCGACGATTTCTAGCCATTTCGCCCGAACATACATAAAAAAAAAAAAAAAAAAAAAAAAAAAAATATACGTGACGAATAGATAACCTCTTTCCTTTGGGAAGTCGGTTAAAAACGTTATAGGGCCGTATTAACCATATTATCAGCTCAAGAAAAAAGACGCGCTTTCTACACTCATAGCCCCACAATAGGATATTTTCCTGTGTCGTGGGTGCTATGGACACACATAAAGATGAATACACAAACACCCAGACCCAGAACAGAATCTAAATTCATCATTCAGAAACCTGCCTAGCCGGGAAACGAACCCGGGACCCACAGCGCGTCAGACCGGTATGGTAACCGCTGCGCTACGCGGGTCGTCGAGGCTATAAATTTAAGCATGAAATGGGATCCAATACCATTTTTATTGGACTAGACGGTATATGACTCAAAGTGCAAAAGTTTCTAAGTGGTTTTCTAGTGCGGAAGTTTTCTTTAATGCCAATTACTTGTATTTTGGATGCGGTTACATAAAACTGGTTTCTTTCCTGGTTTGAAGGGTGTGGTTTCGGTTTTGTACAAGCTTAAGTGTATACCGTGACCTCCTTGTCGTTTCAGAGAGTTCGGGATTCGAATCCCGTGCAGAAAAAACTTAATATTAAGTAGTGAATCTAAAAGGCCGTAATCGTAATTTCTTCATTTAGTCTCTCTTGTTAACAGTAACTTAAAGTGTTTTGATATATATTTTAGTTGGTTTATTTACTAGCTTCCATTTGATAACCATATTTTCGGACAATAAAAAATATTGTCCCGGTAACAATAAAAATAATAAGAACGGACAAACATATATAGGTATTTAGATACATACATTCATATATTCACACATACATACACATTCTCGAAATACACAACCCTCTTTCTGACGCATTCGATGACAAAAGCCCAGTTGTGAAACAGTAAAAAATCGTGGTTTTTCAATACTTTCATAAAACATTGAATTTAATATAGATTCAAGCATTCATCCGGATGTCAAGTTGAGTAAAAGTGAAGGTAAAATAAATTTAAATGTCATTTCCTTATTTATAGCTCTTGTTAAGCTTACAAAATACTTTCAAATTTAATTTATGTATTTTCCTGTAAGCTCTGATGATAAATAAAGTTGTACAAACACATATGTTTTTAGCATTAAAAATTTATATGACAATCGTTTTTCAAACTTCATTTAAAAATGTTATTGTGAAATAAATTAAAAAAAATACTACAACAGCTTTAAAAGAATAAGTTCTTGCGTTTCGGTGGAAGGGTGTGGTTACCGGCTTTTATATGAGGCTACCATCTTAGTCCTCGGGATTAGCAACGCATCTGTGTTTGACTGCAGAACCCTACAGAAGTTCTATCTGAAACTAGAAACATACTAATGATATTTGTTTCATATTTATTACTTAAGGTGGTAGTGACTATTTATCATCAGAGACTGCATGCTCGATTGCTACTTTAATCTTATAATACACTACTTGACCCGGCATACTTGGTTCCGCTTAATAATCATAAATTTAACATTATCAGTGTTTCTCTGCATGAATTATACATAAAAACCTTCCTTTTGAATCACTCTGTCTTAAAATAAACTGTATTAAAATCCATAGCGTAGTTTTAAAGATCTAAGCATACATAGGGACAGACAGCGAGAAGCGACTTTGTTTTATAATGTGTAGTGATGTATATACAGTTCAATTATAGCTTTTATGTAATTTATTGAGGCACTTCTGTCATCAAGAAGTTACCCTTGACTTACATAAGGGGGCCTTTTGGACCTGCCCTTGATTTTTGATCTTTAGGCCCTAAAGTTTTGGGTTTAAATTATTTTTTAAATGCTCTTGATTTTATGACGTGTGGCAAAGCCGTCAGGCCGGTCTGACACGCAAGGAGTTCCAAGTTCAATCCTAGGCCATACAGATAACTGAATGATGAATTGTAATTTCTGTTCTGGGTGTAGGTGTTTTATAATATTTTAAGGTATTTTTTTCTATCACTGTATTTATTTGTTGTAGATATTTTGTTTACTTCCACATATTTTACGTAAGCAACATATTCTTATTTAATTGATAATATTAAATACAATTTTGATTTATTAAACTAATTAAGTAAACTAAATAAATTAAATTTTCTAAACATAAGTCTTAAAATCTGTCAAAAAATATTTTTCCAAAAAAATATTTTGCATTGGATGAATAGGCATTACATGTTTGACGACGTCATAACTTAAAAAAAAAAAAACCGGCAAAACAAAACAACACGTATTACCAACAAAATCACTTTCGAATTTCGAACGGATCCATACATCGGCCATCGCGTCAGTCCAGAACATTCCAAGGCTAACGTAACTCAACTCTCCGTTCACTGCATTCGATTCAACCGCATGTATGCGTTCTATCTTCGACTTTGAGTGGAAAGCGAAGAAAAAATCGTTTTGTTTCAAATAACCTATACACAGCTCCGCTATGCAGTAGATTATTGTGATATTAATATTATTATTATTGGACAATAAAAGGTGCATTCACGAAGTAATGTCTTAATAAAAATAAGTATTAAAAAATATCTAACACGTATGGATAGAAATGAAACCCTGAATGAATGAATCAATTAACATTTTTTTGAGTTTAACGAACACGAACATAATTATAAAAGCTTAATTTTAATATTGATAGACTATGTTTTTTTCATACACTGCGACTCTACCTAATAACTAAGTAAAATGAGCTGGTTTATGTTATAGTTCATCGCTGGTAGTCCAACAAGCAATATGTATCAATAAATGAGTCATTATTCCTTGTCAATAAAACACCTCTTACTACAAAGGCCACCCGGAAGCGATCTATTTAAAGTAGGTACGTTAGACAAAGAATGTCGTTGATTTATAGGGCGGGAAATTTGACATGTGTCATTTGAAACTTTTGTTTTTAATTAATGACAGTTTTTATAGTTTTTATCGGCCTTGGATTCTTTCTTTTTGGCCAACAATATGCCCTTGTTTCCTTAGCAACACTTGCGTGTAACTAAGCAAACACAGATGACATTTTGATCTTAGACAGGATACCCTGTATCGTAAATGGACACACATAAAGAGAAATACAAACAATTAGACCCAGAAAATCCAAATCTGTCCTTTTAATTACGTTTATCGTCGTTCGTATATTACATTACATACATACTGTTGTATTCATACCAATTCTTTACGTTAATTCAAAAATATCATTGTTTATGTTTTCGTATGTACAATGCACATTTATGTTTTCAGCCATACCTAACAATGAATTATACGTAACGTAATTATCGTAACGTAACGTAATTAGCGTAACTTAAACTCCTATATAAAAAGAGTTACTTTGATTATCAGACTTCTGTCCTTTTTGGAATACAAATGGCAGAAATTATCAATAAACTGTCAATCAACAACTCTTCGTAATTTAACGAACGAGATGTGGTTGCCGGCTCATTTTAATACGCGACAATCTTAGTCCTCGGTAGTTGCTATGTATCTGATGTTGATTTCAGATTGAACTCCTGTTGTATATAAAGTCTCCAACACATTTCCACGGGCGGCTGCAAGCAGGGTTCTCAACTTAGGTGGTTTTGCCCCAAATTTAGGGGATATAAATAAGTAGGATGATTTTAAGGGGTGTAATATTTTTAGGGGTACTTTAGGCAAAAAAAAGTCATGCACTACACCCAAAAATACCTTTTTTTTAGAATTCCATTATTCATAATTCATTGTGGGGATTTTGGGGGATTTTTATGAAGGCTTTAGATACATTTTTGAGAGGTGGTAACCCTGGCTGCAAGAAATTACGATCAAAATAGTACTCAGAACGTCTTATAACGCTAAACGTGCATCTGTGCAAATCTAATTTAGAATCTGCGTGTCAGAAATCAGACTTATTGCTAGTAATGCACGAATCAGTGCATTCACTTCGATATAATAGGCCACATTAGGTGCTGCAACTCGGAAATGTTGAAATATTGCAATAGCAAATGATTGCGACCGATAACATCGGCGATTACCCTTGCGCAACTGCGTGTGTGCGCCATTTTGAAATTTAAAAAAGCCCGCGCTTTTATGCACAGATAAAATATATAAAGTACTAAAAAATATAATTTTGACATAGTGTGAATGGGCACAGGTGAAATATTTCATGGAGTGAAGAAAAAACTATTTAAATGATGTTGATAATATTGAAATGAAAAATAAAATTAAAATTATGCCTCTTGAACATATAAAAAAGAGAATATAATTTTGATATTTTAAAAACAAAATAATATAGTATTGAAATAATTTAATGAAATAATTGAAAATAATAAAATAATATGTTGAATTGTTGTTTTTATTTTCAAAATAAAAGAAAACGGAAATAATTGGCTAAGCTCGAGTTGATGGCTTATAATAAGGACCCCATTTTTCCAAAATTTTCACTAGTTTATTAAAAAATATACATTAAATTATTCATTATAAAACACATTTACCGTCTTATGGCGAACATTTGCCAAACAAGTTGTCAATTATGCAACCGGTTTCCAAGATGATCAACCGTTATTTTGTACAAAATAATTTAAGATGTACGTTTTTATAACCGGTTACGAAGGGTTTTCAGTTATTTCGTAACCGGTTACTGGGGCCTTTTACGAAACAAAAGTTGCAACTTTTGGCGCAGTGATCTTTGTACAAGCTTATAATTTTGTTCAAAACAATATAATATATAATATAATTATGTAAATTATAATTTAATCTTAATAAATTAGGACCATTGATAGCCTTAATGGTTGAAACTGGGTCTCTCAATCTTGATGGATTAGTGGTGCATTGTTTTGAACCTTGGACCCACGGGTTCAGGCACCACATTTTTTCTGTAACGCATGTGAAGTAAAAGTACAGCATTGATAGCCTAATGGTTGAAACTGCCCTCTCGATTGGGAGGTCCGAGGTTCAAATCTCAGGGACATAAATTTTAGAAAAAACACGGTTTTTTTCTAAAATTATGTGCGTATTAAAAATTAACTATCACTGCTTTTCGGTGAAGGAAAATATCGTGAGGAAATCTAAAAAAAAGTTCTCGGAGGTAAGTGAAGCCTACCGATTCGCACTTGGCCAGCGCGGTGGACTATGGCCTACAACTCTCTCATTCCGAGAAGACACGTGCCCAGCAGTAGGATTAATGGGTTGGCGACGAAATAATGGTCAAAGGTGTCTACCAATTAACACTTGGTTATCGTGGTAGAGTATGGCCTAAAATGGTCACTTTATGAAAGGAAACCCGTGCCCAACAACGATATTAAGTCGACAACAATATCAAGACTTATCGATCAAAGTAATTTAATGGTAGCCAATCAGCTGTTATAATAAAACTCGATCCATTTTTTATCTGTATTTTACAAAAACATTTGACGGTCAAGGTCAAGGCAACCAATATAAAACGCTAATAAAATAGCACTGACATTATAATTCTAGTTATGTCCTGTTTTATATTGAATATTAATATGAGATATGAATATTTAATTATTATAATCGACTGACATAACGCACGGCTTAATCTGCTGGAAGCTGGGTTGCCATTTTTTTTAAATATATATTTGTCAAAAGAATATTATTTTATGGCAACACACTATTAAAATTTGGTATTTTTATTTCTTTTAGATTTTTATACTGCTGAAAATCATTTAGTAATTGTTTCACTAAGGGTTGTTGAAAGTTAATCTTATAAGGAACTCAACTAGGGATTAAAATCTTGTTAATAGATTATTAAATACTAAAAGAGTAACTAATATGTATTGAGAGATTTTCGCATTTTTTATACTCTTAGTATTTTTCTATAAATTACACTAGTTTTACACTGGGCACAACCTATTATTGTCCCACTGCTGGGCACGGGTCTTTTCTCAGAATGAGAGAGTTATTGGCCATAGTTCACCGCGCTGGCCAAGTGTGAATTGGTGGACAGTTTTACATCAATGAAGCTCAAATGCTTCATTTTCTTTGCCCCTCGATTTAAGATCACAGATCTAAAATAAAATAGCTAAACTTGATTTTAGATCCTATGAGGGTTTAAATCCTCCAACCTGAAGGGGTTAGAGGAGTCTTTTAGTGCAACTGATGCAGCTAATCTCTCGTCAACCCATTACTGTCCCACTGCTGGGCACGGGACTTCTCTCAGAATGAGAGAAGACCATAGTCCACCTTGCTGGCCAAGTGCGAATTGGTGGACTTCACACACCTCCGAGAACTTTTTTTTAAAGAACTCTCGGGTGTGTAGATTTCCTGTCTTCCTTCACCGAAAATCAGTGATAATTAATTTCTAATACGCACATAATTTTAGAATAATCAGTGTTACGTGGGTTTGAACCTCGGACCTCCCGATCGAGAGGGCAAGTTTCAACCATTAGGCTACCACTGCTCTGCTTTTCTTGCCTTCATTTTAGAAAAATCAGTGGTGCGTGCCTGGGTTTGAACCTCGGACCTCCCGATCGAGAGATTCCATTAGGCTATCAGCTAATCTAACTACTAATAATTTCTATGTGTATTTTTTTCAATACTCGCGTGAGCAGCTCCGTAGAAAAAGACTAGTAGAAACACGAGCAATATAGTAACTATTTTGTAACGATTCCAAGCAAGCGACAATTATGTAAAATCTAGCCGAACCAGTTCGCCTACATCTAGACTACAAACCAGACCCGTCCTTGGTACTAATCATATTACTTATATAATAAGCTTATATACTTTATTATCTACATAACGCATGTGTCCCTTTGTTCGACTCCAAACATCACACCTTTCTGCCTTCTCTTGTCATCCTTATCGTCCCACTGCTGGGCTCGGTCTTCTCTCAGAATTATAGTTTTAGGTCATAGTCCACCGCGCTGGCCAAGTGCGAATTGGTAGTCTTCACACTCTTCTGAGAACTTCGTTTTAAAGAACTCTCGGGTGTGTAGGTTTCCTCACGATGTTTTCCTTCACCGAAAAGCAGTGATAATTAATTTCTAATACGCACATAAATCAGTGGTGCGTGCCTGGGTTTGAACCTCGGACCTCCCAATCGAGAGGGCAAGTTTCAACCATTAGGCTAATGACGTTAAGATAATTAGAAACTAAACATAACTAAAAACTTTAATATTATATTGCTTTACAAAGTAACTTTTACTGTTATAAAATTATTACGAGATAATTACTATTACAAGAAACATTGCAAAATTGTGAAAAAGTGTAACAATTTGTTAATTTCATTCGATACCTTGTCAGATCGCGTGATAAACCAGATATTAGAAAATAAAGTAACAACACTAATCACTTAAAATTACAATTTACACTTGATTAATTGCGAATTAAAGCAACTGACTTAATTTTCCGGTTTTGTTAAATAATACGTAGTCTTGGGGCTGTATCTATTAAATAGTAT
Organism: Spicauda simplicius; assembly: GCA_949699795.1. Classification (NCBI taxonomy): domain Eukaryota; kingdom Metazoa; phylum Arthropoda; class Insecta; order Lepidoptera; family Hesperiidae; genus Spicauda; species Spicauda simplicius. The sequence continues at coordinate 7,729,934 of OX453084.1, forward strand.
AAAACAAAGTCGCTTCTCGCTGTCCTGTATGCTTAGATATTTAAAATTACGCTACGGATTTTAATGCAGTTTTTTTAATAGATAGAATGGTTCAAAAGGAACGTTTTTATGTATAATACATAAATAACAAAGTAGAGAAACACTGATAATTTTAGATTATTGACTTCTAGGCAGTGGGACAATAATGGGTTGACGAGATCTTAACGTCAGATGATTATTTTAGCGAATACATTATTTTATGATAGTTTCATTAAAATATATATGTCGCTTTGTAAGCGTTGATTGGATTAAAAAAAATGACAAATATATTGAACATTTATTGTTATATTTAATTTGTAATTATTATTTATTTTTATGACAACATAAGTGGATTAACCAGATCTCAAATAGTAATCTTAAATTGTGACTAAATCCTTATAATAAAAGTCTTGACCGAAATTTGAATTGGTACATGTATGAAATGTTTGGTAAAACGTAAAATATAAAAAACGTAAAAGATAAAATGTTTGTTTGATATTTAATACGAATTATTTTACATTCGTATTAAATTTCAATTTATTTTTAAACTTTCATTACAAACTTATAACTTTTACATAAAGTTACACATTAATATTAATTTACACTAATAATATAAATTAATTAATGTAGATGATGAATAATAATTGGATTACCTATTTTCAGTTATACGCTTTTTTTCATTTTCAGTTATTATTACTATCAGTAATAACTTATAAAATTATTAATTCTTATTGTCTTCAATGAATACAATAATGATTTTTTTCAAATTTTTACAGTTTCCAAATTGTTGAAATGTTTATTTTATTTATATCCGTTAATACGCTCTTACGATATTAAGTTTTATTAAATAAATAAAAATTAGTGTATACGATTATAATTTATTACAAACATCAGTAAATAATGTAATATATAAGATTTAAAATGTTCCTTAGCTTTTTTTATATCAACTACCAATACAAGTCAAACATTTTAATTGACTTTTAATTGTTCTATCTCTACTGTAAAAACGACTCACAAAATTTTCAATTTTTAACATTTAGCTCTTAATTTTCTCTACTTTTAACAAAAGGTTCTCACCAATACAACTTAAAATCATTTTTAATTGACCCTTTAACCCTCTATTATCTCGTTTAACAAATTACTAAAACAAAAAAAAAATAGCATAAAATTGTAAAAACTAACCTCTCAGCACATCAGCGGGAATGAGCCTCCTGTAAGTCTTCGCTTTGTCGTCTTTCGCCTCTTCAGCGGCGAAGACGATGGCGAAACAAAGTACCACGAGGACCTTCATTTCAGACACCTTACGAGTGCTGCAGTATGTACACGACTGGATAGGACTTTACGTTTTCACACCCATTTATGGGTGTTGAATTGGCGGGGAGTGAACGGTGTGCCACAGAGTAGCGGGTTACGTAGGATTGAGCTGTGGTGTGTATGGAACGCGTACTGCGTTGTTTCTTGATTTTTTTACTGTTGGCTCGAACGGTGTTTAAATTATGTGAGGCGAGACTGAAACTTAGTTGTGTTGAGTAGACTGTGAGCCGGATGAGAAGACAATGGATAGTATATATAATACTAGTTGAATCCCGCAGCTTCTCCCGCGTTAACAAAAATCGGTTGCCCGGTGGGAATAAGATATTTTTCCATAGTAAAAAGTAGCCTATATATCCAGAGTATCAGCTAACTTCCTACCAAATTTTATGAAAATCACTCCTGTCGTTTACATGTAAAGAAGTAACAAACATACACACTCACAAAATTTCACCATTATAATATTAGTATGATGAGTATATAAGTATATACTAATACATCATCATACTAATATTACAAATTGTAAGACAAAACTGGTACACTAAGTTATCTAATAAAGGTATAAAAAGATATACATATTATACATTTACTAAATATTTTTGTAAATGTATAATTTCTGTAATGTTTAAATTTTTGTACACAGAGACAAAAACTTATAAATAAAATAAATAAATAAAAATAAAGATCTGTGTCCCAAAGCCTCGTTTACGCTCGAGGCTTTTCCGTGTTACCAACTCCTGGGGTAAAATATCCTAATATATCTAGAGGGGTTCCTTCTCTAAATAAAATTGTTCCCAATTCCTTTTTGGCTCTTAAAGTATAAGGAAAATAAATTTAGAGTCTTTTAGAAGGTTACATTTTCAAATATTTTTTAAAGGGGAGAAAATTTGCACCTTTGAAACAGATTATACCTATTGCCCTTGCCGAAGGACGAGCCATAGTACGAATTTATTATAAATCTTCAATTTTATTACCGTTTACGCTTTAACCTCCCATTGTAATGTGCATTGAAAGGTATAGCAGAAGAAGAAAACGTAAACGTTCAATGTATGAAAACATTTATCATTTCGAAAAAAGTAACTCGTTGAGTTACAAAATCCGAACTGTCATGCTTTTTTAATACAGATATTGCACTATCATTACTCGTTTATTGTTCCACTAGTTGAATCCCGCAGCCTCGCCCGCGTTAACAAAAATCGATTGTCCGGTGGGAAAAAGATATTTTCAAACAATAAAAAGTAGCCTATATGTTAATCCAGCGTATCAGCTAACTTCCTACCAAATTTTATGAAAATCGCTTCGGCTATTTAAACGTGATGAAGTAACAAACAAACGAAAAAGTTAGTGAGTGTGTATCACTCACAAACTTTCGCCTCTATAATATTAGTATGAATAGTATGAATATGATATGATTGCTATTCATGTACCTTCTAGATTGAAAAGGCCTTTTTTTGTTTTCGAGGGGGAAACCTTTAAAAGGTACCCGACGTCGTGGGAGCGACGCAGGGTTATGTGGGATTTTTACCGCACTAAAACCCCCCCGGTGGCCGTCCTCGGCGCTGAAAAGGAGGACTCCGGGATCTCGAAACGACTTCAACCGGAATCCTCCGAGCGCGCTGCCCCTTAGGGCTCCTCCCAGATGGGCGGCTGGGCCCACCGATCCGTCTAGTCTTTACGACGGTATGCGACCACACATACCGCAGTCCTTCCCGGGATTGCCTGACCGAACGGTTCGAGCTCCCACTTTAACCGTCTGCAACTCCGGAAGCCCCTTTTAGTCGCCTCTTACGACAGGCAGGGGATACCGTAGCCCTATTCTGACCCCGAGGCTACAGGGACGAAATCAACTTAACTTACAATCTTTTCTTTTATCATCCATCCATCAGCCTTTTGATGTCCACTGTTAAACATAGGCTAAATGGCGCCACTCCAACCGGTCTTATGCTCTCTGAATCCAACGGTTTCCCGCTGTCTTCTTCAGGTCATCGGTCAAACTGATAGAGGGGTGACCTGTACTCCTTTTGCCTATACGTGATCGCTTTTTTTTTGTTGTTGTCGAGGGGGAAACCTTCGAAAGGTACCCGACGACGTGGGAGCGACGCAGGGTTATGTGGGATTTTTACCGCACTAAAACCCACCGGTGGCCGTTCTCGGCGCTAAAAAAAAGGAGGACTCCGGGATCTCGAAACGACTTCAACCGGAATCCTTCGAGCGCGTTGCCCCATCGGGCTCCTCCCAGATGGGCGGCTGGGCCCACCGCTCCGTCTAGTCTTTACGACGGTATGCGACCACACGTAACGCCGTCCTTCTCGGGATCACCTGACTGAACGGTTCGAGCTCCCACTCTAGCCGCCTGCAACCCCGGAAGCCCTTTTTAGTCGCCTCTTACGATAGGCAGGGGATACCGTAGCCCTATTCTGACCCCGAGGCCACAGGGACGAGATTGAAAAGGCCTAATTCAACACGTTTTCCATGTACGTTGCCTACTTTGGTCACTTACGGGAATTAACAATCAACTTATCTTATAATCTTTTCTTTTATCATCCATCCATCCATCAGCCTATTGATGTCCACTGCTAAACATAGGCTAAATGGCGCCACTCCAACCGGTCTTATGCCCTCTGAATCCAACGGTTTCCCGCTGTCTTCTTCAGGTTATCGGTCCACCTGGTGGGGGGCGACCTGTACTCCTTTTGCATATACGTGGTCGCCACTCGAGGACCTTTTTTCCCCATCGGTTATCGGTCCTTTTTTATAGTAAATCCAAAATGATAATATTTCGAACTTAGTTATATTGTTTTCTCAAATCAACAAAACCATTTTAGTATGCGCTACAGCTTAACCCAACCTACGGATCCACTGTATCTATGTACCTTATTCATATATATGGGTGGTATTATTTTTGTATTTACGATGTCTCAGGGCTGTTTTGTGTCGAAATGCTTTTTTCTCCACTGTTATTGTTATGTGAGGTACTTAGTCAGCGACTCAGATTAAAAATGTGTGTTGTCCACGTAAGAATGAAAGTTGGCAAATCTTTCATTATATTTTTGTACTAAATGTTAAGTTACAATACGTTAAACAGACATGGAGCAGTGATAGCCTAATGGCGTGAAGCATTTCTTGCGTTTCTATGGAAGGGTGTGGTTGCCGTCATACTTTTATATAAGGCAACCATCATAGTCCTCGGGAGTAGCAACGCATCTGTGATTGACTTCAGATAGAACCCATTTTCTATTTGAAGTTGCTTACAGATCTATGGGTGGCAGTGACCACTTATCATCAGGTGGACTGCATGCTCGTTTGCTATTTCAATCAGTATCAGTCCATCTGAAGTCAATCACAGATGCGTTGCTACTCCCGATGACTATGATGGTCGCCTCACGTGAAAGTGCGCCGGCAACCACACCTTTCCATAGAAACGCAAGAAATGCTTCACGCTTATAATAGGTGTGGCGGTGGTACTTCTCCGGTCGAACTACACTAGTTCTACCACCTTCGAATTCGTTTAATGAATATGAAATTTTGTAAGGTAGTATGTGTTTCTTTCATTTAAAATCTACAGATAGCGTTTCGCTGAAAGGTACACAGATAGTTTCTGGTTTTATTATAGGATAAACATACTAGGTATAGGAATCAGATGTCCATGGGCGGCAGTGACCATTTACCATCAGGTGGACTGCATGCTCGTTTGCTACTTCAGTCAAATAAAACAAAAATAAGAATATTAAGATAAGATTGCTTAACATTCTGTATGAGGTTCAATCTATCTTTTTTAGTCTCAGTTCAACAATATGACCCCACGGCAGCATTTAAATTACTACAAATCTTTGTTTGACTAAATCCTTGCAAATATTGTAATTGAAGTAAAGGGTTAATTATTGCGGTGTTCTATCATGTGGAGTCAGCCTTGACTCTCTATAGACTCGCTACAGACTCTTGTCTCTCTATAAGAGCAGTGATAGCCTAATGGTTGAAACTTGCCCTCTCAATCGGGAGGTCCGAGGTTCAAACCCAGGCACGCACCACTGATTCATGTGCGTATTAGACATTAATTATCACTGCTTTTCGGTGAAGGAAAACATCGTGAGGAAACCTACACACCCGAGAGTTCTTTTAAAAAAAAAGTTCTCGGAGGTGTGTGAAGTCCACCAATTCGCACTTGGCCAGCGCGGTGGACTATGGCCTAAACTCTCTCATTCTGAGAGAAGACCCGTGCCCAGCAGTGGAACAATTATGGGTTGACGAGAGAGTTTTATCCGACCAATGCCTTACTGTACTATTTTTCTTTTAATTTTCTTTCCAATTACCTCCAAAACTTCAATATGTGCAGACCCTGTGGTGGATGCTGCGGGACTTGCTGCCCCTTTTTTTTTGTTCTTGAGGGGGAAACCTTTAAAAGGTACCCGACGCTTTGGGAGCGACGCAGGGTTATGTGGGATTTTTACCGCACTAAAACCCCCCGGTGGTCGTCCTAGGTGCTATAAAGAGGACTCCGGGATATCCAACGGAACGCAACCGGAATCCTCTGCGCGCGTTGCCCCATCGGGCTCCTCCTAGATGGGCGGCTGGGCTCACCGCTCCGTCTAGTCTTTACGACAGTATGCGACCACACATACCGCCGTCCTTCCTGGGATCGAATGACCGAACGGTTCGAACTCCCATTCTAGCCGCCCGCAACCCCGGAAGCCCCTTTTAGTCGCCTCTTACGACAGGCAGGGGATGCCGAAGCTTTATTCTGTTCCCGGAACTACAGGGACGAGGGCCTTGCTGCCCCTGCATCACTATCTGCTTGAGCTGCACGAAGATATGCTTAGCATCAGTCCATCAGCAGTGCTGAGTGCTCGCGTGTCATTTCTACAATGTCCATGCCGTTTCGTGAAAATCATATCATTCTTCATACTAATATTATAAAGGCGAAAGTTTGTGAGTGTGTATGTTTGTTACCTCTTCACGTCTAAACGGCTGAAGCCTTTTTCATAAAATCTGCAAGGGAGTTAGCTGACACTCTAGATTAACATATAGGCTACTTTTTACTGTGGGAAAATATCTTATACCCACGGGACAATCGATAAATCGAATTTTTTTAACGCGGGTGAAGCTGCTGGGTTCAGTTAATACTTTCCATGCGAAACCAGGTCGAAAACACCTGGTCCATATCTTGCTTGTGGTGCGGCTACGAAAAGTATAGACTTCTCTGTCGTGCGAAGAGCGTAACTTCAGATTGGTTCAGTGTAGGAAAGAGATAAATACATATCTGAGATGGGCTATTAAAATAGAATCCAGTGGTGTGCCTATCTTAATACCGGATATTTTATACCTGGTACCGCACTGAACAAATAAAATTTCATCACAGTGCGGGAACAGGTTGAATACACCTGGTACCCTCGCTCACCTGGTAACGCACCCCGCGCTAGCTTCGCACGGTTAGTGTTGTGTAATGACTTCAAGACGGTGTCGCAAAATAATAAAACTGGACCATATTGAAGACAGTGATGATAATATTGAAGACAATGATGATAATAATGAATCAAAGTATAGATTGATTTATCCAAAACGGGTAAGTCGTCATTACTATTTATTGCATTTGCTAAAAAATTACGTACAATAACACTCACGTAAAATCTTTCATAATAATTTTATTTGCAGAACCCGCAATAAAACCAAATAAACACCATTTAGTAAAGAGCACGAAGAAGAGAAACTGTGTTGGATGCTATGAAAAGCTTCGAACAATTTTAACAAGTCGTCAAGCTGACAAAAAAGTTAAATTTTTTTAACCGAATGTAACGCATGCAAAAAAACTTCTGTTTGGATTGTTTCAATGAAAAACATTAATGAATATTATTAAAATTCCAAAGCATTAATGAATATTATTTAAATTATTATTCAATAAAACTTAGGCCCATCGATATCTGTTTTTCCCATCCCTAAAATATGCATAAACATCCTCTTGTTCAGTGCGGCACAGGGTACATAAAACCCTGTATTTTATTTTAGCTATAGATTTTAAACCAAAGAAGCTGTCCACGTACGCCGTCAGGATCACTTCAATCAATTAACACTAATACTCAAAGCAAAAAAATATGTTTTTTCTTTTCATGAAGCCAAAAAAAGGATTAAAGTTTTTTTAACATTACAGGGTATTATAAGCCTTGTACCGCCGCAATGGTAGTTTTAGGTCCAGGCGTAAAACGCCTGGTACCGCAGGAATAGAGAGAATAGAAAATTTTGTGCCGCTTCGAACGTGTTAATATATCATGTATCATATATCGTAAATCATATTATAATAAGCAACTCATATAATGGGTTGTTAAGTGTTAGGCCGGATTATGATCTCGTGCCGGTCTCGTTCGTCAATCGACTACTTCGACAGGAGTCATTTGCCGAATGGGACCGGAGATACCGGGAGGGTAAGACGGCCTTTGTGACGAAAATTTTCTTTTCCCGACGCCGTGAATGCGTACAGGATAGTAAGGCAACAGAATTACGATTCATACTGATCAAGTTATTACGGGGCACGGTGGGTTCTCCGAATACTTGAAACGATTCAAGTTCAAGGAAAACCCGACGTGCTGTGACCCTAGAGTGGAGGAGTCAGTCGCTCACATTATCAGAGTGTCCAGTATTTGTTGGGAAAAGGAACGATCTGGAACAAAAATCGAACGACAAGGACTTCTACTTTTAACTGCTAACCGTAGCAACATTTGCTGAAATCGCTAAACGCTACCGCGTGATCAATCGATATTTCAAGGCCCTTAGCTTAGTCACATTTAAGGCACAACCGGCATTATACCGTGAAAAACAAGAAGGCTTGCTACTGACTCATAATTCTTAGTCATAACAAATCATTGTAACCAAAGCGTATCTTGCCACTCAAGGCTCCTTTTCAGTCGAATGAAATACAAAATACTGAAGCTAACTTTTGTTCCCCATTTCAAAAACAAGACGGTAATAAACGTGCGGCATTCGGAGACTGCCGCGGTAAAGCTATTGCATAGCATTTTTTTTTTTCATTTTCAATCCGATTTCCGTACAGCTCGTCTTGATCCGTGCTAGCTTCGTACTATCGTACCATATGCGTTTCGATGGAAGATGAAGATGGAAGGGTGTGGTTGCCGGCACACTTATACATGAGTCCGTCATAGTCCTCGGGAGTAGCAACGTGTCGTATGTCGAGCGAGATTAAATTATGGAGCCCCCTTTCTTCTGTCATAATCCCAAAATGCATACACGTGCATGCAGTGGCGTAGGTAGGACTTTTTTTGTTTTCGAGGGGGAAACCTTCAAAAGGTACCCGACGACGTGGGCGCGACGCAGGGTTAAGTGGGATTTTTACCGCTCTTAAAATCTCCCGGTGGGCGCCTCGGAGCTACTAAGGAGGACTCCGGGACCTCAAACGGACCGCAGCCGGAATCCTCTCAGCGTGTTGTCCCATCGGGCTCCTCCCACATGGGCGGTTGGGCCCACCGCCCCGTCTAGTCTATGCGACCACACATACCGCCGTCCTTTCCAGGATCGCCTGAACGAACGGTTCGAGCTCCCATTCTAGTCGCCTCTTACGACAGTCAGGGGATGCCGTAGCCCTATTCTGATCCAGGAACTACAGAGCGCGGCGTAGCTAGGCCGGGGTGCAGTGAGACATCGCCCACGGCCTCACATTCAAAGGGGGCTCGGGAGACCTCTTCGGACAAGAAGGCAGAGGCATCTCCAAGGGCATCATCCACTGGAATCATCCAAAGGGGCCTCGCTGATAGGAGCTTCCCCACGTCTACTTGGTCCGCGCTACGCCACTGCGTGCAAGCATGGAACTGCAAAATTCTCATCAATAAACAATATATTGATAGATACAGATACAGAGTCATATACAGAGATACAGTACAGATACAGAGAGAAAGAAATATGAGAGAGTCGAAATATAAAGAGTTTTATATCTATAACATTTAAAAACACAAAAATAAAAAAAAAAAGTATTTACATTTTGACGACGACCCGCGTGGCGCAGCGGTTACCATACCGGTCTGACATGCAGTGGGTCCCGGGTTCGATTCCCGGCCAGACTGGTATCTGAATGATGAGTTTAGATTCTGTTCTGTTCTGGGTCTGGGTGTTTGTGTATTCGTCTTTGAGTGTGTCCATGGCATCCACGACAGGAGAAAGTCCTACTGTGGGGCTATGAGTGTAGAAAGCGTTTTTTTTTTATTTTTATCCTTATCGATATTACAATTAGAATTCATTTCCGATCAGGGTCTGAATTAGATTCCATTAGGCATCACTTTTGACGTTTGAGTTACGCTCAAATAAGGCCTGCGTTCGTTCGGACCCTGTACCTCTAGCTTTGACTAACATACATCTGTCGTCAACCCATTATTGTGCGCTGCTGGGCACGGGTCTTCTCTCAGAATGAGAGAGTTATAGGTCATAGTCCACCGCGCTGGCCAAGTGCGAATTGGTGGACTTCACACACCTCCGAGAACTTTTTTTTTAAATCTCGGGTGCGTAGGTTTCCTCACGATGTTTACCTTCAACGAAAAACAGTGAAAAGTAATGTCTATTACGCACATAATTTAAAAAAATATGTGGTGCGTGCCTGGGTTTGAACCTCGAACCTCCCGATCGAGAGGGCAAGTTTCAACCATTAGGCTATCAGTGCTCCCGTATATCTTAAACCAGGCATTAAAAGGTATCTTTCATAAACATTACTTCACATAAATTCTACGGCAGAAGCCAAGCATAAATTTGCATAAGAACAACATATGACCTAAATACCTAATTATAATATTAAGATTATAATCTTTAAGTAAAAATAAACCTTATACCTTACACAATGTACCGCCGCTGAAATCTAGTACAGGGTGTGGTAAGAGTTTAGGGCGATTTTCATGTCACGCGTGTCGCGTGTGACCTAAATGCTTTATAATAATATAGTTAATGACCTAATATTAATGACCATAATCTTAAATGAAAAAAAAAACATAAACATCAATTGCTAATTACTATTACTTATAGTTATTATTAGTTTACATAATGTATCACAGTTCTGGTTTGAAGGGTGTGGTAAGTAGCGCTTTTCCTCTCACGCGTGTCGCCCACACAAGAGTTACATACGCACATGAATTAGAACAACATATGACTTAAATAATTATAGTATTACGATCGTAGTCTGTTTTAAGTGGAAAAAACTTTGTATCTTAAATAATGTATACTTTTGACGACTCGCGTGGCCGAGCGGTTACCATACCGGTCTGACGCGCAACAGGTTCCGGGTTCGATTCCCGTCTAGACAGGTATCTCAAGGATGAGCTTAAATTCTAACTCTTTCTAACGCTTCTAACGCTTTCTACACTCACATGTCGTCCTCCTTCCCTGGGTCGCTCGTCTGGACGGTTTGAACTCCCACTCTTACCCCGGATGCTCCTTTTAGTCGCCTCTTACGACAGACGGTATCCGTAGCCTTATTCTGGTCCCGGAACTACAGGGATATATTGACCCTTTTTTTTTGTTCTCGAGGGGGAAACCTTCAAAAGGTACCCAACGCCGTGGGAGCGACGCAGGGTTATGTGGGATTTTACCGCACTAAAACCCCCCCGGTGGCCGTCCTCGGCGCTACAATAAGACTACGAGATCTCCAAAGGAACGCAACCGGAATCCTCTGAGCGCGTTGTCCCATCGGGCTCCTCCCAGATGGGCAGCTGGGCCCACCGCTCTGTCTAGTCTTTACGACGGTATGCGCCACACATACCACCGTCCTTCACGGGATCTCCTGGCTGGACGGTTCAAGCTCCCACTCTAGCCGCCCGCGACCCCGGAAGCCCCTTTTAGTCGCCTCTTACGACAGGCAGGGAGTACCGTAGCCCTATTCCGATCCCGGAACTACATGGACATATTGACCCTACGGAAACAGGTAGAACCGCGGGTATAACTTAGTGTATAAATAGAAAACTACCAAAACAATTAAATTTATTCATCGGCAACAGTAATTGCTTATTCACTCGCCAATTACAAAGTTCATTGCACAATTGTTAACGCAAGCTTATGCATATTTGTTTTCAAGGAAACATTTATCGTTGGCTAATTAAAGTCATTGAAGATGGTTAAGGAGAATTAATTGCGTAAGATATTTGGCGGGAGGGGGATCATGTTAAATATCACCTAATTTTCCGTATAAGGGAGGTATTAGCTTACTATCGTGTATTTTATAACGTTCTAAAATAAGACACCAGAAAAATACTTTTAACCAACATTTTATTCTCAATTCTTTTTTCAATAATGACAGCTCTGCCACGTCAATCATCGTACCTCTCCTCTCCTCACCCCCTCGCCTCACCGCACCTCCTTCGTCGCCACACCGCACCTCCTTTGTCACCGCACCACGCCACATTAAAGCATCTCATCACTGCTGCGTTACAATTTTATTGGAAATAGTTTTGAGTAAAAGACATTTATCTCCTGACTGTTGTGTGATTGACTTCAGATAGAACCCATGTTCTGTATGATTACAGATGTCCATGGGCGCCAGTGACCGCTTTTTTATCTGATTGAGCATGCAGTCCACCTGATGGTAAGTGGTCGCAGCCGCCCATGGACATCAGTAATCAAATTCATACATAATATTGATTCCATCTGAAGTCAATCACAGATGCGTTGCTACTCCTGAGGACTATGATGGTCGCCTCATGTGAAAGTGTGCCGGCAACCACACCCTTCCGATACGCAAGAAATGCTTCACGCTAGAAATAGGTGTGGCAGTGGTATGTACTTCACCGGTCGAACTACACTGGTTCTACCACCTCGATAACTTTACCGCTTACCTTTAGGTAGGTTCAACGGTGTAACGTGGGATGATGCTAAATCTTAATTGATGACCAAAACAAGGCTGCTGTCCCCAAATGTGACGCCCAGGAACGCAAGGCTAATTTCTACATTTCTACAAAACTTGCCGGTGATATTTAGCAAAATATGGAGTTTTGCCGCCCCAAAAACGTCCCACCCGAAGCATAACCCCCTTTGTCCCCACCCAATGGTACGTCATTACTACACGCTTTCTACACTCATAGCCCCACACTAGGATTTCCTGTGTCGTGGGTACCATGGACACACACAAGACGAATACACAAACACCCAGACCCAGAACATGAAACTAAACTCATCATTCAGATACCTGTCTGGCCGGGAATCGAACCCGGAACCCATCATCAGACCGGTATGATAACCGCTCCGCCACGCGGGTCGTCAATGGATGGTATACTCGTTTGCTACTTCGATAGTATGAAAATGACATTTTAAGTAAAATACCAGTAAATTCTATAGATACATATAATACATACAAACAATTACAAGATAGATACATACAAACAATTTGTCATTTACCTGACATTTTGTAGTTGACGTATTATAGAGTGAACGAGTGAGTGAATGAAACAGTGTACTAAGACACAGTACAACTATGGAACAGTATGGAAACTAAGACTTGTTCATAAAATAATTATCTACACTCTATTGAAGCGATAGGGTTGTCTCTATATATAGTGTTATTAATAGGTACTTATTTTAGCATTTATTGTCATGTAGTCATCAATCAATCGAATTGTAATATCTACTAAGTTTACAAATAATATAAGTAGGTTTTCTCACAGCTTTGCATTTGAATCCCAATAATATTATGATACTTAGCTTGAAATACGGAAAACAGTTTAATATTGATATTTGTAGATGTTTGGAAATGCTTGTGATATCTATTTAAAAAATGTAATTAAAATCCATTACATAAAATGCTTTATTCTTCACAAATTACAAATTATTTACTGAAAAATACATTCTTCTGCGACGACACGTCCGGAGTTGTTTATTATAAAATTATATAGTGTAAAAAAATTCAAACCGCCGTATACCACGCAATATACTAGTGGCATTTTAAAAATGATCGCGGTAACAAATAGTAACGTGACTTTCATCTTGATGCGACACTCGCTACTGAAGCACCGCGAAAACCCCTTAGCGGCCTCGTCAATGCGTATGCTTGTATGAACGTGCCGTCTTCGAATGCTTGTAGGCAGTGTCCCTACTGTTCCCAATATGTCTACTGTGACTAAGATCTGATAAGACAGAACAAAATTAATGATGTAGTGACCTTTGTAGTTTAGGTCTAGAACTAGATTGAATCTAGAAAGTATTTCAATTGTTGTTCAAGACGGGTTTGTTTAACAAGTTGCATTGTTAGGTTATAAAAAAAAACATCTGCTTAAAAATTATTTTCTCTGATCGTAAGCGCCATTTAAAAAAAACCGGTCAAGTGTGAGTTGGGCTCGCACACGGAGGGTTTCGTACCTTTAAAAAAAACGTCAAAAAACACATTTAACTTAGGAAAGCCCTCTTCTTTGATATTAAGAAGAAAAGAAATGATAATTAATTTCTAATAAGCACAGAACTTTAAAAAAGCAGGAGTAAAACCTGTTATTTGAACCTAGAATCTAAGTAAAAGAAATACATTCACACCACTAAGCTGCAATTACAGCCCATAACTAGATATAGTTTACAGTTACCGTTCAAAAATAACCGAGAAGCGGTCTAACTAATAATTTGAACTTTAAAAATTGCATACAATAGCTGGTATGGCTCAAAACGTGATCTTACGAGAGAAAGGATGCTGTACGTTCGGATTATTTAACGAGATATTCTAATCTATTTATACACAGATTTTATGATGCGAAAGTTGTGAGGATATATTTGCGTATGTTAGCCTTTCATGCATATACTCAGGGTTGCCAAGTTAGGTGTTTTCCCCTAAATTTAGGGGATAAAAAAGTAGGGTGCGGTTTTATTTTTATTTTATTTTTTTATTTTTTATTTAATGACACACCAACAGCATTACAAACAACACATTACAATAATCTTACATAGAAATAATGCTATGCACGCCAATTACAGGTGCGTACAACATTCCCTATAATAGACATGTTAAGTTAATAATATTGACAACTAAAAGAAAGTTACATTGTACAAGTTATACATTGATAAAGATGAAAAAGATAATAATTTTAAGGATATACATTACTAAGCAATACTATGGCTATTTATGAGGAGAAGTGTGCGGTAATTTTTTTTTCAGGATCGAGACAGAGCCATTAAAAACATCAAAATCTTAAATAAGTGCTGAAAGTCGGGTGTTTTTAGGGGTGTAATACTTAAGTTATTATAAATAGTTTATAATAACATTTATGCAGCGATTTGTTTTGCACTGACAACCGTCCGAGGCCATGGTTTGGGCGAGACTGAAAACCAGTGCCGTGGTTTCGTGTGTCTCCATGGCGATAGCTGATTCTCGTCCATGTCACGATGCTATGTCACAGCACGAGTTACTTGAACACTAAACTGTATTGTTACCCTGTTCTTGTTGGTATTACTTAGCTTATCTTTATGTTTAGTTTTCTAAGTTTATTGTGTATCATTCATCGTGAATAAATACGATTTCTTTCTTTCTTTCTTTCTTTCTTTATACTTTTAGGGATTTTTATAACTTCAACATATATTTTTAAAGGGAAATCTCCCGCCAGGCTACATGATCATGCCACACGACGAAAAAAAAGGTCACTACACCTGACGACCTTTTTGCGTTTCGTCAGAAATACGGAAGGTTGACAGGAAGAATTCCATTTCTTAATTCATTGTGGGGATTTTAGGGGTTTTTTTTTATGGAGGCTTTAGGGGGATACATTTTTGAGAGTTGGTAATCCTGATACCACTAGCCGAATTTGGTTGAAATTTGGTACATAAATAGTTTATGACCTGGGATTGACTTTTGTTAACACATGGGATTGTCCCTGTAGTTCCGGGACCAGAATAGGGCTACGGTATTCCCTGCCTGTCGTAAGAGGCGACTAAAAGGGGCTTCCAAGATTGCGGGTGGCTAGAATGAGAGCTTGAACCGTCCAGCCAGACGATCCCGGGAAGGATGGCGGTACGTGTGGTCGCATACCGTCGTAAAGACTAGACGGAGCGGTGGACCCAGCCGCCCATCTGGGAGGAGCCCGATGGGGCAACGCGCTCAGAGGATCCCAATTGCGTTCCCTTGGAGATCCCGGAGTCCTCTTTGTAGCGCCGAGGACGGCCACCGGGGTGTTTTAGTGCGGTAAAAATCCCACATAACCCTGCGTAGCTCCCACGGCATCGGGTACCTTTTGAAGGTTTCCCCCTCGAAAACAAAAAAAAAGAATGTTACACGCTTGCCTAGATAAAGCCTATTCACCTTTGTCTTAAAAAATCTTTTTGCAATTTGTTTGTCTTTTTACTATTTTTGTTGGATTAAATAATTACGCAGGATAATGTTTACCAAATAATTTACGTAATACTAAACAGATTATTATGAACACTATCGGTATTACTACAAACAAAAAATAGGCTTAAAATAGCAATTGCCAGTTTCATGCGTTCGTGTGAATTGTACCATGAAACTCATTGACTGTCGCTCAATGTTGAAATATTCGGTATTGACTGTTAGGTATACAATCGGAATGGATTTTTTTATCCTGCGATTGAAGTTTTTGTTGGTAGCGCAAGTAACATTGCTTACATTAAATATATATATATATATATACGTGACGAATAGATAACCTCTTTCCTTTGGGAAGTCGGTTAAAAATAAAAAATAAATGTGTGCGTGTACTAGCGTACACTCGTAACAAGTGAAACTTCTTTATGACGTTATTTATCAAAAAATAATTTACTATATGCAACTTTACAGAAATTGGTTAAATAAAGTTAAATTAGATAAAGTTTAATAAAAGGCTTTTATTAAACTTTATCTAATAATCTAATCTATAATAATCTATCTAATATCACGCGTGGTAGGGATAAGAAAAAGATGGCGCGTAACGGAAAACATAGATGGCGCGTAACGAAAAAATGTTACACTATTTTTTTTTCCAACCCCGATAAAGAAGTTTCACTTCAAAAACGCTTTTTACACTCATAACCCCACACCATAACATGAATCTAAACTCACATTCAGACACCTGTCTGACCGGGAATCGAACCCGGGACCCATTGCGCGTCAGACCGGTATGGTAACCGCTCCACCACGCGGGTCGTTATTTATTAAAACTTATGCTAATATTATAAAGGCGAAAGTTTGTGAGTGTGAATGTTTGTCACTTCTTCACGTCTAAACGGCTGGAGCGACTTTCATAGAATTTGGTAGGGAGTTAGCTGACACTCTGGAGTAATATATAGGCTACTTTTAACTGTGAGAAAATATATAGGGTTCAGCTGGTAACTTCTAACTTGAGATAGCGTTTCCAAATTGCTCGTTTGGACGCATAAAACGCATAGAGAGAAAGGGATTAAACTCAAAATATTGAAAATTGAGTTGAAAATTACAAGTTAGTAGAACTTGTGTAGATAGACGGACGAAGTGCCACCGCTACATTAATTTTTAGCGCGGATCTTGTTTCTTTGGAAGGGTGTAGTTTCCAGTTCACATATAAATGAGGTGAGCATCTTAGTCTTCAGGAGCAAAGCATTCGATGAGCGAAAACCCTTGTTTTAAACGAAGTTGCTCACAGATCTCCATGGTCGGCAGTAACCACTTTGCATCAGGTGGTCTGCATGTTCGTTCGCTACTTTAATCTGACTCGTCGCAATGGTCGACATTCGACCGTAATTTAAATTAAAATAACTAAACTTCATATATGAAGTTTAGTTCTTTGCCGAGGCGTTGTCTATAGACCACGCCTCGGCAAAAGGAGTGCAGGCCGCCCCCCGACCCGGTGGACTGATGACCTGAAGAAGACGGCGGGTAACCGCTGGATTCAGATGGTTCAGGACCGGTCGAAGTGGCGCAGATTAGGGGAGGCCGATGTCCAGCAGTGGACTTTCAAAGGCTGATGGATGGATGGATGGAAACTTCATATTGTCCAAAGTAGCACAAATATTTCTCAAATTCAAATAAATTCTTACAATTTTCAAATTATTTTGAACGCACCTGTTAAAGGTAAAAAGAGGTTTAATTAGCTAAGACAAAGACATCTGACATTTTTTATGTTATGTGTTTTCATAATAAGACATTGAATGTTCTATTTCGTTTATTATATAAATGTGTTTGTGTCAAATGCAAGGTAGTGTATGTAATGTGTTTTAGTTAATTTTATGCATGTTTTATGCATTATTTGAAAATATATTAGCATTGCGTACACCTTCTCTACATCAAATATAACCGTGCGTAATTTCATACTCCTCCGTCTGCGGCAAGTATCTTAAAAACGGATCACAAGTTTTTGCTTCACGTATATGTCGGAAAAGGCGGTATTGTGGCAACACCGGAACGCCAGCGCCATCTAGTGGCGTTCGATGAAGTTAAGGTTGTACCAGTTTAATGGCCGACACCTCAGTCTATCGTTGACGGTCGGCCGAAGCAGACGACTCTAAAATCATCCCGCGTTCTTAGGGCTACGATTACTTGCCTACTTAATTTAGTTTGATTAATTCAGTGATTGTAACAAGTTTAATTCGGCAATATACTGTGTGTTAAAATCAAGTCTGCAGTTTATTCTCGTGCTAACATTCCCTATCAGAGCCCACAGTAGGTTATCCTGATACGATGAGCGAAAAAGAACCACCCCCTCCGTCATATAGATAAAAAAAACTTGTTAGTGGAAGCCTATGTCCAGCAGTGGATTAAGAGGTCTTAGAATTAACAAATTGTCCTAAATCTAATTGAAATTATTTAGAGCTGGCAGCTAATGAAAACAATTGCACACTTATTATGCCATAGGAAGTAATTACGGGTAGAATTTGTGATTTACATCACTATGCAGATTGAAATAATATTAAGGTCATAGACCATAGTACTAATTTCTGCTAGGTTATGCCCGAGGCTTCTGTCAAGTCTACAAGTTTAATGAGTATCTTGTTATCCAGGTCAGGGTTTATCAAACTTTCGGCTTTACGTACCCCTGTTAAAGTTTACAAGTGACAGCAAACATACTAGTGAGGAAAATAATGTTTTTATTAACAAAATACATATAATAAGAAAAACTAAAACACTACCATAGAAGATTAGCACCATCGCAGTGCATACGTGCCAGCTCTCGGGTCACTAGTAATATAACGTCGACCAAACTACTGGACAGTAATTTTAAAAACTGCCAAGCCGCTGTTAATTTAAATTATTAGTATAGGTACGGTTAATATGTGTTATATGTAGTTGTATAATGAATTTACAAAAATAAATATGTGGTAAAAAATGTTTTTATTTCAATAAAAGGTAACAATAAAGTGTCATAAAAAATATATTTTTACTTCTAATGTGATGTTGCATGTATGTTGTCATATATGCGGTGAATTTTAGACATAATTTTGTATTTTTGTTCAAAAAATCTTGTCGCGAACCCCTTGCCGATCATCAAAATAACATAACTTCCAATCGAAAACTTACGAGTCAAAATTGAGAATGGACTATAAAGTTAACTCTATTAAAAATCAACTAACCCAGCTGCCAATTTCAGTTTTAGTAGGGAGGTTTTTCATTTTCATAAGGATTTATTGTTAAACTTTGTTATAGTGTTGTCTAGTATTTTATTTTTTTATTGCGTATTTTGGCCAAAGAATCAGTTTAGCCATAGAAAGAGGTAACGCCAGCATTCTTGGGACTCTCCCAAGAGGCAGTGATGTGGACTCCGTTTTATTTATAGTTTCTTTTTATTTTCTTTTACTTTCTTTACTTTAACAAAATATGTTTTATTTATTTTTAATATTTTGTTTTGGATATAATATAAATAGATTTGTTTCTTAGTTGTCTAGTTAAATTCAACTCAATCTTGATACATTTTGAAAAAACTATGCAAACAACAAACACAATTAGGCAATACAGGAATTATTATACAGGAAATGTTGTCTATAAAACTCATTTTTTCTAACAAAAATCTATTTTAATGGAACGAAATAACGCTGTAGTATATTAACCGTAACGTTGCCACTGTCATATCGTGCGCGAGCAAGCGATAAGATATAAAACGATAATCCATATGTTATAAACATCAAAGCTTTTTTAAAGCAAATTTTGTAAATTAGCTAGAAAATACGCACACTATTTATTGCTAAAATACATATCGCACCTTTATTCATAAAAAGAAATAACACAAAATTTATGTTTCGCGAGCTTATACCATAAAGCGAACGAACTAGGTCATAAAGTCGCAAATCAAAAATTTAAAGAAGTTTCTTTTTATGAATAAAGTTGTGATATATTGAATTTAAACATATAGATGTGAAAGAGGGTACAAACTTAGGATTGTACATATTGTGAAGATGGCAGAACCTCTAACCAACCAATTCCGAAGTCTACTTTATAACAACAATGTAACACGTAAATGTAAATAACTGTAACTGTAAGTAACTGTAAATGTAAGTAACGTAGTAAAATGTAAAACGGCGAAATAAAAAAATCACATTATAAAATATGACAGAATGGAAGAAACACGTGTGTGACTTCAAGCTAGACTCTAATTGGACCTTTTTTTTGATATCGAGGGGGAAACCTTCGAAAGTTACCCGACGCCGTGGGAGCAACGCCGAGTTATGTGGAATTTTTACCTCACTAAAATCCCCTCGGTGGCCATCCTCGGCTCTTTGTGGAGGACACCGGGACCTCCAACGGACCGCCGCCGGTGTCCTCCGAGCGCGATGCCCCCTTCGGGCTCTTCTCAGTGAGCATTATACTCAGTGCGCCTCCCTGGTGTTTACGATAGCATGTGGCCACACATGCCGTCGTCCTACACGGGGTCGCTTTGCAGGACGGTTCGTGCTCCCACTCTTACCGCCCGCAACCCCGGAACCCCGGAAGTTTAATTACCCGCTGCTTTAATGTTCACCCTGTTATTCTTTAAAATGTGTCGAAAGCGTAAATCTGAGATGTCCAGAAATTAGTCACGGGTTGATCTTCAAAGCGAGTGAAGCCGCGAGTAAAAGCTAGTAATATAATCAATACGAAAGTTTGTAAATAATGAAAGTATGAATGTTTGAACCCGGAAGGTTCGATTCCCGGCCAGACACGTATCTGAATGATGAATTTAGATACTCGTTCTGGGTCTGGGTATTTGTGTTTGGCTTTGAGTGTTTCCATGGCTCACATGACACATAAGGTCCTACTGTGGGGCTATGAGTGTAGAAAGCGTTCAAAAAACAAGATAAATGACATTTATAATCCAAAGAATCACAGACGATCGTTTCATCGTTTCTCTCTCGTCGTGAAACAAGTGCATTAACTTAAAACCGTGAAACAGACTACAAAAATATGGTAATTTTAATTATTTGCTCAGTCTCGTTTCGAAATAAATTATTAATGATACAAACTTTAAATAGTATTAAGATTTCTAATTATTATTTTACGCAAATGTACTGGATTAGTTGCTATAGTGATATCTTATTAATATTATAAATGCGAAAGTTAGTGAAAATATTGTGTATTACTCTTTTACACAAAAGCCGGTCAGATTTCGTAGAAACTTGGCTTACCGTTTATGACGTTCATTAACACAGGATATTTTTATCGGATTGAAGTAGCAAACGAGCATGCAGTCCACTTGATGGTAATGGGTCACTGCCGCCTATGAACATCTGTAAGCAACTTTATATAGAACATAAGTTCTATCTGAATCCAATCACAGATGCGTTGCTACTCCCGAGGACTGAGATGGTCGCCTCATATAAATGTGTGCCGGCAACCACACCCTTCCACGGAAAGGCAAAAAGTGCTTCACGCTAAAATGTAGCGGTGGTACTTCCTGGGTCTAACTATACTGGTTCTACCACCTGTGTCTATTTCTTTAGCAAAAGGCTTTAGAAATTATAAGATATGACATTCGAGTATCATAGAAATCATCTTAGTTGTAATTGTAACAATGATATGGGTTATATAGTCCTCGGGAGTACCAACGCATCTGTGATTGACTTCAGATAGAACCCATGTTCTGTATGAAGTTGTTTAAAGATGACTAAGGACAGCAGTGACGACTAACCATCACGTGGACTGCATTTTCGTTTGCTACTTACATACATAGGCGCTGTCCACCAATTCGCACTTGGCCAGCGCGGTGGCCTAAAACTCTCTCATTCTGAGAGAAGACCCGTGTCCAACTGTGGAATAATAACGGGTTGACGACACATAGGCTCTAAAAACATTAACCGTCTGACGCGGTCGACTTAACATCTACCAAAAGTACGTTTGCCTAATTAATATTAACAAAGTCGCAATAGGTACTTGTGTTTTCATTTTCAGTAAAATCTAAAAATATTTCACAAAACAATTAATCACCATTTCAAAGAACATTGTTATGAGCGCGAACCGGATTCGAACCCCGAAACCGTGTGATTCGTTACACAAAAGCGGCAATCTATTCAAATAAACATACAAGGTATTTCTTTCGACATTGCCTGCATTTAAACGATTAAAATTGTTTCTGGCTATTATTAGTTTAAATTTTCATGTTAAAACAAAACGGTATAAAAAACGCTCACCTTTATACAGTCATAACCCCATACTAGGATTTTCTCCTATGTCGTGGGTACCATGGACACACACAAGACGAAAACACAAACACCCAGACCCAGAACATGAATCTGAACTCATCATTCAGATACCTGTCTGGCCGGGAATCGAACCCGGGTCCCATTGCGCGTCAAACCGGTATGGTAACCGCCCCGCCACGCGAGTCATCAAAATAAACGCTAATTACAGAAGATCTGATTACAAAAAAAAGGAACTCGCTGTTTTTGTTACTGGATCTTCTCAGTTAAGGTCGTTTTCCGATCCGGTGCTAGTGTAAGAAAATATTGTAACTGTCAGTTTGTAAGTGCCCCTGAAAACGTATACTTACTAAATAAGACGTATATAATTCATGTCATTTCATTTTAAAATTGCGTCTAACGAAATAAGAAATACTAATAATAAAAAGAGGAAACTTAGTATTTTTGAATGTTTGTCATGAATTACTTAAAAACTACTGAACCGATTTTAAAAATTCATTGACCATTAGAATGCTACATTATCCCTTAGCAACATAGGCTATTTTTATAAGTAGAATATATAAGGCGTCTTTGCTAAAACTTGAGTAAAGTGATTCAAAGTGTCAAAAATTTTGCTCAAAAATTTGCATACACTATTATCATGCATGCAGTCCACCTGATGGTAAGTGGTCACTGCCGCCCTGCGATATCCGTAAGCAATTTCATACAGAACATGGGGTTCTATCTGAAGTCAATCACCGATGCTTTGCTACTCCTGAGGACTATGATGGTCGCCTCATATAAAAGTGTGCCGGCATCCAGACGCTTACATCGAAACGCAAGAAATGCTTCACGCTAGAAATAGAGGTACTTCCCCGATCGAACTACACTGGTTCTACCACCTTGAAAAAACATACAAACATACAAACCATGTTATAACTCAATAAACAGAGATTGTAAAATAAAGAGCAACGGCCTTGCATAAAACAATGGGCTTTGAATGTTCACAATGGGATTCAGTTGAACTTGATTTTGGCAACAGTCCGCATGCTTCTAAATGGAACGCCCGATGTCATGCTTCGTGTGGTACGTTGGAGTGGTACGTTTTAGTGGTCACTGCCGCCCATGGACATCTGTTATCAACTACATACAGAACATGGGTTACATCTGAAGTCGATCACAGATGCGTTGCTACTCCCGAGGACTATTATGGTCGCCTCATGTGAAAGTGTGCCGGCAACCACACCCTTCTATCGAAATGCAAGAAATGCTTTACGCTAGAAATAGGTGTGGCGGTGGTACTTCCCCGGTCGAACTACACTGGTTCTAACACCTTTAATATTATAATATAAATGAAAAATAATATAAATTATATTTTTATTTTTTACTTTTTACTTCATTTACTTTTTTTTTAAAATATGTTTTATTTATTTTTAATATTTTGTTTTGTATATAGTGTAAATAGATGTGTTTCAAAGTACTTGAATATAAATTAATAAAGTTAATATTATAAATACGATTAGATTGTGAAAACGTAGGTATGTGTGTTTGTTGCTTTTCCACACAAAAACTACTGGCCCGATTTCACACAAATTTGGCACACACATAGTTTAAAACCTAATCTAACTTATAGGATACTAATGTTCGGTACAGACGTGATCGCAAGGAAAGCCATGAGAATAACCTAAACCTAGTCTAGTATGAAATGAAATGAAATGAAATGTCTTTATTTTGCATAGGCCTATGGGGCACTTACAAATTGTCAGTTACATTTTTTTTCTTACACTACCACCGGATCGGAATACGACCTCAACTGAGAAGATCCGGCAAGAAACTCAGCGGGTTTGTCTTTTTTCTTATTTATATCCATTTTTTTTTTATATAATTACAATCATGATTTTTTACATGGTAATGAAAGTTAGCTCCAGTATCTTGCCTTACAGTATAAAACAGTCGTCCCTGTTTATTACAAAATCTAACTTTTAAGAGCTTTCCAAAGCATTACGTTACCAAAAATCATTTCCGCCTTTCCAACTTCAATTGCTACGTTGCATATGCATGCAATGTTCAATGCATGCTGAATAGCAATCATATTTCACTTTTGACAGTTCTAAAATATATAGTTTCCTATTTCTAGCGTGAAGCATTTCTTGCGTTTCCATAGAAGGGTGTGTGGGTGTGTGTGTGTGTGGTTGCTGGCACACTTTTACATGAGGCGACCATCATAGTCATCGGGAGTAGCAACGCATCTGAGATTGACTTCAGATAGAACCCATGTTCTGTATGTAGTTGATTACATATGTCGCAGGGCGGCAGTGACCACTTACCATCAGATGGACTGCATGCTTGTTATTTTTTTTTTTTATTTAAAACGCATTCTTATTTCAAATTATTTTCAAAAAAAGCCCCAATTCTACATTTCAACGATCACATATTGATACATATAAAACACCCAAAAATAGTTACCGTTACGCGATTTATTAGCGTGATCCGCCAAAAACTTGCAAGACCATAAATCATTGATTGCTTTCTTTTTTAATTTATGGTTCATAGCTGTGTAGCAAAGTTATTAAAATTTACTGTAACACGGTAATACCACAGTATTAATATGAAACAGTATGGAAACTAAGCCTAGTTTATAAAATAATTACCTACTCTCTGTTGAAGCAATAGGGTTGTCTCTATATATATATATTTAGTAATGGTGTTATTATTACTTATTTTAGCATTTATTGTCATGCTGTCATCAATCAAGAGAATCGAACTTTCACGGCTTCGCATTTTAATCCAAGCATGGCGATAATTATAATAATACTTAGTTTGAAATACAGAAAATAGTTTAATCTTAATACTTGTAGATGTTTGGAAATGCGTGTGATATGTAGTAATTAAAAAACATTACATAACAATTTATTGTTCATAGATTACAAATTATTAACTGAAAAATATATTCTTCTACGACGACACGTCCAGAGTTCTATATTATTAAATTTAATAGTGTAAGAATTCGAACCGCCATTTACCACGCAATACTCTCGTGGCATTTTTAAAAAGATCGCGAAAAAAATAACAACGTGACTCGTCTTGACGTGACACTCGCTACTGAAGCACCGCGAAAACTCCTTAGCGGCTTCGTCAATGCGCATGTTTGTGTGAGTGTGCCGTTTTTGAACGCTTATATGTAGTTTCCATACTGTACCATATCTCTACTGTGGTAAGTTAAGAACATCTTTAACGACTTCCTAAAAAGAGGGGAATCTCCATTCGACTGCATTTTGATTCACTACATAGTCAAACAAAGTCGCTTCTCGCTGTCTGTCCGTATGTATGCTTAGATCTTTAAAACTACGCTACGGATTTTAATGCAGTTTTTTTAATAGATAGAGTGTTTCAACATGAAGATTTTTATGTATAATACATGTATATTACAATTACCACTTATCATCAGATGGAAAACATGCTCATTTGCTATTTTAATTACATAAGAGATCATAACATGAGACTTTATGCGTTCCTAAATTTATTCATATGCTTTATTCACTATTTATAATACACCAACTCGTCTGTCCTCGTAAAAGAATGCACTAATCCACATTTTTCCTAATTACATTTATTTTTTATCATACCATAGCTTTTTATATCTTTTTTAATCTGATCGAAGTAGCAAACGAGCATGCAGTCCACCTGATGGTAAGTGGTCACTGCCGTAATGCCATGCTGCCCATGGACATCTGTAAGCGACTTCATACAGAACATGGTTCAGTCTGAAGTCAATCACATGCGTTGCTACTCCCAAGGACTGAAAAAGTTGCCTTATATAAAAAGTGTACCGGCAACCACACCCTCCTATTGAAACGCAAGAACTGCTTCACGCTAGAAATAGGTGTGGCGCCGGTACGTCCCGGTCGAACTACACTTAAACCACCTGGTTGAAAGATGCAGCGTGTCGTCAACCCATTCTTGTCGCACTGCTGGGCACGGGTCTTCTCTCAGAATGAGAGAGTTTTAGACCTAGTCCACCGCGCTGGCCAAGTGCGAATTGGTGGAAAACTGCAGCACTTGTGCTTAATCCGGTTATTAAACTAAAATGCAGCTAATTTCAGTATATACAGTAATAGTTTAATACTGCTATGCTAAAAAAAAAAAAAACTTAAAACGCTTTCTACACTCGTAGCCCCACAGTATAATTTTCTCCTGTGTCGTGGGTGCCATGGACACACACAAAGACGAATACACAAACACCCAGACCCAGAACAAGAATCTAAACTCATCATTCAGATATCTGTCTGGTCGGGAATCGAACCCGGGACCCACTGCGCGTCAGACCGGTATGGTAACCACTGCGCCACGCGGGTCGTCATGTCTGGTCGTCAAAAAAGATGACTTACATCTTTTTCACAAAAATATAAGTATGTAGTTATCAAATCAGACGTACTTTTACTATAATATCAATTGTGCTAAATAGAAATTAAATAAATAACCTAAACGCGTTTATCTCAAAACTATCATTTTGCAAATACTGCCTTTTTCATTACGACGGCAGTAAAGAAGTAACATTAAATGTACTTCCTGTTTATAAGCACTGTAATAAACAATTAACTTAATTACACAGACTTTGAAACAGATACCGCCTACTAATGCTAAAATACGGAAATATATACATTAATAACTAGGCTATACCCGCGGCTTCGCCCGCATTGGTCACATCTACTATCCTTTGTGTTAATTTTTGGGCGGGTTTGAGCGCGGCGACTGAATCAGGAAATTCCGTAACGAAAAAACATAACACCCCCCAACTCCGTCTATGATGTAGCGCGGCCGAG
This sequence comes from Spicauda simplicius, assembly GCA_949699795.1. Lineage (NCBI taxonomy): Eukaryota > Metazoa > Arthropoda > Insecta > Lepidoptera > Hesperiidae > Spicauda > Spicauda simplicius. Next base: position 7,756,585 of record OX453084.1, read on the forward strand.
TGTACACAGATCGATACAAGGTGCTCGGAAATCGGACGAATATGTAAGCAGCTGTTTGTGGGGAAGCATATTGAAAAAAACTTGAATTAATATCAAAGAATAAAATACTGCATAAATAAATAAATAATTATAATTGCATAAGTTGATAAAAACTGACCAATATGCTTTACCGCACATTTTTTTGTTATCGAGAAGGAAACCTTCAAAAGGTACCCGCCGCTGTTGGAGGAAAGCCGGGTTATGTGGGATTTTTACCTCACTAAAACCCCGTGGTGGCCGTCCTCAGCGCTGCATGGAGACTCCGGGATCTCCAACGGAAAACAACCGGAGTCCTCCGAGCGCAATACCCCTTTCGGGCCATTCGCCGATGGCCAATTGATGCTCACAGTGCCTCGCGGTCACGACGGCATGCGGCCACACACCATCGTCCTTCCCGGGTTTACTTGGCTGGACGGTCCGAGCTCCCTGCCTGCTGTAAGAGGTGACTAAACGGGGCTTCCGGGGTTAAGGGCGGTCAGAATAGAAGCTCCAACTATCCAGCCAGGCGACTCTGGCAAGAACGGCGAAGTCATCTATACTAATATTATAAAGCTGAAGAGTTTGTTTGTTTGAACGCGCTAATCTCAGGAACTACTGGTTCGAATTGAAAAAATATTTTTGTGTTGAATAGACCGTTTATCGAGGAAGGCTTTAAACTATACAATTATATTTATTGCTTAGATATATTTTAGAGCAAACTATTAACCTCATATTGATCCACCCGCAGTATATGCATGCGCCGTCGTATACGATGAAGTGCAATAAAAATTGTTATGTTTTTTACAAGACACAGGAGCAAAATGGGAAGAGTAGGTCAATGTGAAAGAAAACTTTTAGTTTCCTTGATCATCCACATATTAAGTATCTTTTTTACGCGGGTGAAACCGCGGGTACTGCTAGTATACAATAAACGATGGGCACAGCAGCTATCGTAGTTGGAGCCTGATGGGGCAACGCGCTCAGAGAAATTCGGTTACGTTACTCTTGAGATCCCAGAGTCCTCTTTGCAGCGGCCGTGGTGTTTTCCTTCACCGTAAAGCATAGATATAGTATCTATAGCATAGATATAGTATCTATGCTTTACGGTTAAATTTAAAATATAGATTTAAAATAAAGATCTCGTTACCAGTTATCAATAAATCAATAGCTAATAGCCAGAATCATCTTGTTTTCAAACTGGTCAAGCGTGAACCTCTTATACAATAGTTGATATTATGTGCAAACTTGTCCACTATTCAATTTCATTGATTGCACAATGTAGAACTCACTCGTGCATGATTTGTGTATTTTTGCCAATTTTTACACAGAGTATTGTAAGTACCTACTTGGAATGAGATATTAAAGTTTTTTTTATACAATTGTAGTCGCAAATTGTAGTGGTAGAACCAGTGTAGTTCAACCGGGGAGGTACCACCACCACACCTATTTCCAACGTGAAGCATTTCTATGTCTATTTCTATTTTTACGCAGAGTATTTAACGGAAGTACCTACTTTGAATGAGAAGTTGAAGTTTCTTTAAAAAATTGTAGTCGCAAATGGGCACAAGAGTTATGTGGGATTTTGACCATACTAGACCCCCCCCCCCTCTGCCCCAAGTGGCCATCCTCAACGCTGCGTGGAGGACTCCGGGATCTCCAGTGGTACACAACCAAAGTCCTCCGTGCGCGATTCGGACTCTCGGACCTTTCTCCTCATTCGGACTCTTCCCAGTGAGCATTTGTACTCACTTCGTCTCCTGGCGTTTATGACGTCATGTAGATACACATGCCGTCCGAAATTGCTTTCGAGGCCGAATTTTGATTTCGAGGGGGAAACCTTCAAAGGGTACTCGACGCCGTAGGAGCAATGCCGGATTATGTGGGATTTTTACCTCACTAAAACCCCCCCGGTGGCGTGGAGGACTTCGGGATCTCCTGTGGAACACAACCACAGTCCTCCGAGCGTAATGCCCCATTCGGGCTCTTCCCAGTGAGCATTTGTGCTCACTACACCTCCTGGTGTTTACGACGGCGTGTGGCCACACTTGCCGTCGTCCTACCCGGGATCGCTTGGCTAGACGGCTCGAGCTCCCACTCTTACCGCCCGGAACCTAAAAAGTCCCTTTTAGTCGCCTCTTACGACAGGCGTACTGTAGCCCAATTTTGGTCCCGAAACTACAGTGACAAGGACTTCTGGCCTATCGAGCCAATGGATAGGGAAGAATCCTTGCCCCCAAATTGACTGCATGCCCGTTTTGATATGAAAAAAATATCAAAATTTTAAGAGTGTATCATTCCGTTTTCCGTTTAATTGAAGTAGCAAACGAGCATACAATCCTGCTTACGGACATAGTCTACCGCAAGTAAAATAGCCTAATTAATGGTTGTAACTTGCCCTCTCAATTGTGAGGTCCGAGGTTCGAACCCAGGCATTGATTTATGTGCGTACCTATGACAAATTAATTAACACTGCTTTTCGGTGAAGGAAAACATCGTGAGGAAACCTACACAAAAAAGTTCTTGGAGGTGTGTGAAGTCCACCAATTCGCACTTGGCCAGCGCGGTGGACTATGGCTTAAAACTTTCTCATTCTGAGAGAGGACCCGTGCCCAGCAGTGGGACTTATGAGTTGTACCCCATGTAAATTATAGATGTGTACTGAACCCTTAGTAGGTACGATATTATTATGTTTTCTCAAAACATTGTTTTTATTTCAAAGTAAATTTCATGTTATAATCGAACACAAAAACATAAGAGTGCAATGAACGTTGCAATGTATGAGCGAATACAAGAACAAAACTTGTTTTGAAATATAATAAACTGGTACTACGAGTAAGGATCGATATGCTTCAGATAAACATACCTACAAGTATTCTGTTAGTAGTAAGTAGTCTTTAATTATTACAGAAAAATAGATATTTCTAGCGTTAAACATTTCTTGCGTTTCGATAGAAGGATGTGGTTGCCGGTACACTATATGAGGCGACCATCATAGTCCTCGGGAGCAGCAACGCATCTATGATTAACTTCAGATGGAACCCATGTTCTGTAAGAAGTTGATTACAGATGTCGCCGGCGGCAGCGACCACTTACCATCAGGTGGACTGCATGCTCGTTTGCTACTTCAGTCAGATAAAAAAGCTTTATTCCTATCCTTCAACGAATTTAAAGTTCAGTTTCAACTTACGGGCGGTATGATTTCGTCACATTAGAGAGTGGTCGATTAAGCATTTTCGATCCTTTATCCAAACTTGTACATAATGTCGATTTGTGGAAGATTTTATGATTGTTGCTCAATCCAGACACGTTGTCTGCAACGGTCTGTGTGGCCATGAAATCTGCGGTTTCGGGAAGTCATAAGCGGAGCGACTGTCATTATATTGGCAAATATTGTTGACTGTTTAATTTAAAAAAAAAGTATGTATGTGTGTGTGTGTGTGTGTGTGTGTGTACACGCGTTAGAAGTTATACTTCTTTGGCGTAACAACATACAAATCTTTTTAATTTTTTTATCTTTCCGCCTTATTCTAGGTTTGTGGAAAAATCTACTGTAACAATAGAAAAAACTAAAACGTTGACTATAGCTGACTTTAGGATGTCGGTTTTTGGTGAATTGACGAAAACCGCCAATTTTAATGCTAATTTGACGACCCGCGTGGCCGAGTGGTTACAATACCAGTCTGACGCGCAATGGGTTCCAGGTTCGATTCCCGGCTGGACAGGTCTGAATGATGAGTTTACATTCCTGTTCCGGGTTTGGGTGTTTGTGTATTCGTCTTTGTGTGTCCATGGCATCCACGACACAGGAGAAAATCCTAGTGTGGGGCTATGAGTGTAGAAAGCGTGTAATTAATAAAACTTAGTATTTGGCTTTCGGGTTTGATATAATGGAAAATCTTTTTCACCACTTTCGGCAAATTAACCCCAAAGAGGGTAAAACAGAGATTGCAAGTATTCTCTAAAATCAGCCAAATTTGATGCAAGTTCAATGAAACTTAGTATTTAGATTTGGGGTTCAATACATTTATGATAATTGGGGAGGGGGGCCTCCCCTGGTTTATGTTAATAGACACAAGAGTCTGGCAGTGGACCTTAAAAGTGTCATGGACTGATTATGGTTCGCGCAAACGAAGTCGTGGTATCATATTTATTTAAACATGTATATTTTATTTCATTTTTATTAACACTATTTCTTTTTACTACATTAAAATAATACGCATTAAAGCTTTGACAAGCAAATTGTATGCTCGAATGAGGTTATCATTCGAGCATACAATTACACTATGTTTATATATTTATATATTTAACGCTACCATAATTTTATTTAAAGAGTCACTTCTTCATGTTTTATTGCTACTAATTTGTCGTTTCACGTCATGCGCTAGGCGTCGGAACTATAGGTACTTCTGGGGCCTTCGGTAGATGGTCACCTTCGACCTTGTAGCCATCGAGACCGGCACTGTATTTGGTGACGTATGTCTTTCCGTCATCACCGATGTAGGTCACTTCGCCCTTAGTGACGAGGACTAGGCCAGAGCCGTCAGCAGTTGGTACGAGTTCACCGGTTTCCGCGACTATGGTACCTTCGGCGGTGACATATCGCAAGGAATACTGGCCCATCTTGTCATGGACCTCTTCGTGGATGATGGCGGGGAGTGCTCGCCGCGCCGCAGCCGTCAGGTCCGTCTCTGAAGTGGGTGCCGCAAACGCCGCCACGACGCACATACATACAACAATAGCCTGTATAAAAGAATAATTTAAAATTAATCATACGGAATCTTGTTTAATATGTAATCTGGTGTTTACGACGGTATGTGTGGGCGCATGTCGTCGTAAAAACCTGGAGGTACGGTAAGCGCAAATGCTCACCGGGAAGAGCCCAAATAGGCCATCGCGCTCGGAGGACTCGGGTATTATTAGATCCCGGAGGCCTCCACGTGGCGATGAGGACGGCCACCAGAGAGGTTTAGTGGGATTAAAGTCACACATAGCTCGGCATTGCTCCCACGGCGTCGGGTACCTTTCGAAGGTTTCCCACACGAAAAAAAATGTGTATTGTGGTAACTCCTCAGATAAATCGTGCTGATTCTAGCCAACCTTTCAATATACCAATAGGTGTACCATTTTTACCAAGTTTTATCTTAAAATTTATGTATTAGTTTAAATAAAATTAAAAAATAATATTCAGTTTTATATAATAGAAACTTTTTTTTATCTAAATTATCTTTTATTTTTAGCTATGCCCCAATAAACTGAATTTATTTGGAGATATAATAACCTCGATTTGGGTAACATTGAACATTTTTTACAATATTTGTGATATTATAATTTGTTTTATATTTATTGCACCTTGTTTTTACTAAATGAATAGTGTCCTTTTTAGCTGGTTTATTAATCTAACACAATAAATTTACTGAGAAAACAATTAAACTATCCACAATTGCCCCTAAAACTCAAATTCAAAGTTATCCTTAGTTTTGGGTAACTTTGAATATAATTTTTTGAGGATATAAAATCCGTCATTAATCTAATATTTTAAGGTCTGAGTAAAATTAATTAACATATTTTTGTTAATTAAAACCAAATCTATAAAAAATACATTTATTTTGATATATAAATACAATAGACAACTTGGTCTTGCCATATGAATCAAGGTCGATCAATTTGGTGGTAAAATAAGATACTAGTTTTTTTTTGTTTATTTATTCCATCCATCCATAGGATGGACGGAACATCGGGTACCTTTAGAAGGTTTCCCTCTCGAAAACAAAAAAAAAAAAAGGATGGACGGAACATGGACATAACATAGGCCTCCCCTAAATGGCGCCACTCCAACCGGCCCTGTGTCCTCTGAATCCAACGGTTTCTCGCTGTCTTCTTCAGGTCACCGGTCCATCTGGTAGGGGGGCGACCGGTACTCCTTTTGCCTAAACATGGTCGCCACTCGAGGACCTTTCTTCCCCATCGGTTATCGGTCCTACGAGCGATGTGGCAGCCCATTGCCACTTCAGCCTGCTAATTTTGAGAGCTATGTCGGTAAGCTTCGTTCATCTACGGATTTCATCGTTGCGAATCATGTCTCGTAGCGAAATTCCGAGCATAGTCCTCTCCATAGCACGCTGAGCGACCCTGAGCCTCCGAAAAAAATATTTTTTTATGATACAGGTAACTTTGAACCGTTCAAAGTTACCCGTATTACATCCAATTTCGACGTCGTCAAAAGTTTAGCAGTTTTACGCAATATTCAACATGGGATACGGATAGTACAGTTTCAAAATAATAATATACAATATACATTTTAAAGATTAAACATCAAAACATACCTGTTTACGGTAAGTTTTATATTATAATTGCTATTTCAAAACGGAGCATCAAACACTTGCAACAACTTCACTACGGAAAAGGCGGTATTTTTTAAAATTATGACATTAACAGGTACCTTTTTTTTACTTTCATTGCTATTACAACATTTTGGCAATCCATTTTACGCAGGTACAATATTGAAACAACAAGAAGTTTCCATGTAATAAATTAATATATTTTTTTCACAACTTTGTTCAAAGTTACACCGCTGTTCAATGTTACCCAAATTGATTGTACATGCTTTATCTACATATTAATATGTAAAGTGAAAACTTCAGATACGTTTTTACGAAACTTGCCGCGAACGGAGGAGTATGAAATTTAGCACCGTTGTAGGTTATGTAGAAATGGGGGGACAATTTTTTTTTCAAATAATGCATAAGATATACATAAAACTCAACTAAAACATATTACATACACTACCGCGCAAACGAGACATTCAATCTCGCTTACTATGAAAATGAAAAACGTCAAAAATGACAGTTGTCTTTGTCAAAACACTCGTTATTGCTTTTAAATGCAGCTTTGTCAATTAAACCTGTTTTTACCATTAACCGGTGTATTTATAATAACTCGAAAAGTAATACAATTTAATTAAATTTGCGACATATTCATCCTATTTTGAACAATATCAAGTTTAGTTTTTGAGTTGAATTACGATCGAATTTTAACCGTTGCGATGGGTAACTAGTATCAATATATTTTTATGACTGAAGTAGCAAAAGAGCTTGCAGTCCGCCTGGTGGCAAGTGGTCCCTGCCGCCCATGGACTGTAATCAACTTCATATAGAACATGGGTTCTATCTGAAGTCAATCTCAAATGCGTTGCTACTTCCGAGGACTACGATGGTCGCCTCATGTAAAAGTATGCCGGCAACCACACCCTTCTATCGAAACGGAAGAAATGCTTCACGCTAGAAATCAGGTGTGGCGGTGGTACTTCCCCGGTCGAACTACACTGGTTCTACCTTCTTAAAACATTATATCAACATGGGTACAACATATTATATCAAAAGATGTAAAACTCAATAGCAAACAAAAAGTTTCTGTTTAGATAAAAACAACATAAAATATTAAATAAATTTATAAAATATTATAATAAAAGAAACTTACAGTTTTCATTGTGATGATGTTGAGACGATGTTACTCTAATTTTGAACCTCGATGTAATGATAATAGATATGACAAGCCAAGATATATTTATACTACATTTAACGACTTATTGCATTGATCTAATTATCATTAAGTTAAATAGGTTGCTTAGTAGGGTCATATATTAATGGATAATTATGTTAAATTATGACACGTAAGGTTTCGGATTCCGTGCAAAATTAAAAAAACTATTTCGATTTTTTGGGTTTTATCAAGTCTGTACATATTACCATTTTACACATTACCATTATAATGGATATTCGCATTCGCGAATATTCGCATGATTTTACAAAAGATAGGATTTATACTCTCGTCCCTGTAGTTCCGGGATCAGAATAGGGCTACAGCATCCTCTGTCTGTCGTAAGAGGCGACTAAAAGGGGCTTCCGGGGTTGCGGGCGGCTAGAGTGGGAGCTCGAACCGTTCGGTCAGACGATCCCGGGAAGGACGGCGGTATATGTGGTCGCATACCGTCGTAAAAACTAGACGGAGCGTCGGGCCCAGCCGCCCGTCTGGGAGGAGCCCGATGGGGCAACGTACTCAGAGGATTCCGGTTGAAGTCGTTTCGAGATCCCGGAGTCCTCCTTTTTAGCGCCGAGGACGGCCACCGGGGAGGTTTTAGTGCGGTAAAAATCCCACATAACCCTGCGTCGCTCCCACGGCGTCGGGTACCTTTTGAAGGTTTACCCCTCGAGAACAACAAAAAAGGATTAATACTCTATCAGATCTGTACTAGTACTAGTACTGTACTAGTACTTTATAACTATTGTATGGCGATTAACTTTGTAGTTCGACCGGGGAGGTACCACCGCCACACTTACTTCTAACGTGAAGCATTCCTTGCGTTTCGATGGAAGGCTGTGATTGCCGACTCACTTTATATGAGGCGACCATCCTAGTACTCGGGAGTAGCAACACATCTGTGATTGACTTCAGATAAAATCTGTCTTCTATATGAAGTTGCTCACAGATATCCATGGGCGGCAGTGACCACTTACAGGTGGACTGCATGCTCGTTGGCTACATCATTATTATAAAAAGAAATTAAATCACAAACAATCTATTACCTAACTAAAATACACAGTCCGCTACCGCTTATACAAATATGATACTCGCTGTTTTCGCGGCCCAACTCAGTGACTCACGGAATAGAAAGTTGAGTGACGTCATGCCAGATGACAGGCACGGTTACAGATGACCTGATCGCATGCAATGTAAGATATCTGTTTCTATGCTATTAAGAACTTTATATATCTACATATAATATAGGCTTTACAGACTCTATATCCATTTTAAGGATTCTCTATATCTATACTCTTTGTTTTTTGTTTTCGAAGTTCTTCAAAAGATACCTGACGCCGTGGGAGTGACGCAGGGTTATGTGGGATTTTTACCGCACTAAAACCCCCCAGCGTCCTCGGCGCTGAAAAGAGGACTTCGGGATCTCTAAAGGAACGCAACTGGAATCCACTGAGCGCGTTGCCCCATCGGGCTCCTCCCTGATGGGCGGCTGGGCCCACCACTCTGTCTAGTCTTTACGACGTAATTCCCGAGGTCATCTGGCCGAACGGTTCAAACTCCCTCCCACTCTAGCCGCCCGCAATCCCGGAAGCCCCTTTAACTCGCTTCATACGACAGGCAGACGATATCGTAGCCCTATTCTGATCCCGGAACTACAGGAACGGTCTATATTCTAAATATATACTACAGATTATATAGACTTTATCTATACTATACATTCTATTTAAGGTAGCAATAAGAACATTTTTCTCCTTTTTCTAAGGGAGAATTTATTTATAGGTATTTATTATATGTAAAGTGATTTATCTTCGACATCGCTATTGGATTAACAAAGGTGCAGGGAGTCGAAAAAATGTATTGATATTAATTTCAATATGTTTTACTTATTTTAATCCAGTTTTCTCTCAATTGTACACAGTTTCTTGAAGTTACGTGATATTAGGCCGAGAACACACCACGTAAGATTTATACATGATCCACCTGATTTATCTCCCTCCCATAATGTACACTCATAATATATGGATCCTCTAATGTATTTATATGCACCTGGCAAACATGGTTATATAAAATAGAAAATTTTGGGGCCTTGAGCCCTCCCCTTAGGGTAGATGAGAAAAGATAAATACGTCAACGTTGAGGACCCTTTTTGTTTATTGTTTTAGTCAACAAATTATGCCATATCGCCGTTTAATATCCCCTGCTTGTCTTAGCATAGTCATAAATGCCAAACTAGCTTACTTTTATTTCAAAGACCGTAATTGATGCCTTCTTCCACTCCATCTCCTATAAAAACGCCTAGGCTGTCGCTTCATATAAAAGTGTGCCGGCAACCACACCCTTCCATCGAAACGCAAGAAATGCTTCACGCCAGAAATAGGTGTGGCGGTGGTACTTTCCCAGGCCAACTACACTGGTTCTACCACATGCAGATATCTGTCCAATAAACAGTGTAACCACCACGCCACCACACCACCAACCACACCACCAGTCCACCAATTCGCACTTGGCCAGCGCGGTGGACTATGGCCTAAACTCTCTCATTCTGAGAGAAGACCCGTGCCCAGCAGTGGGACAATAATGGGTTAACGAGAAACAGTGTAAAGCATTGCGTTCTTGTCTAATAGATGGTAAGGGAGATTTACTATTCTGAGACGTTCTGGTCCTTAGGACTAATGCAACTGTGGTTGACCTCAGGTATGACCGTTAAGATTTTACAGATTTTTATTATTTGATCATAGTCCTCGGGAGTAGCAACGCAACAATGACCACTTCCCATCAGGTGGACAGCGTCTTTTGCTATTTCGATCAGATAAAAAAAATATAAAGATGTAAATGAACCCTTAGAATTTAATCTAGCTTTATGTTTCATGGTTGATAGAATTTTAAGTGACTTTCCAAAATATCATGACCTGAACACATGCAACGCTTAGATCTCTAGATTCCAGTCTAGACAATGGGCTTAGTGGTTTAAAACTAATACTTTCTTGCCAAGAATAATTATCACTTATTTTAAAAACGCATTTATACACAAAGTAAACTTATATAACTGTTTTTCATGTCTGTAAAGGACGTGGTAGAATAATTGTTCGACCCGGGAGATGGTACTTGCATAATTAAAATAAAGATAGGTATGTAATTGTATGCAAATCAAATCTTTTTATTGTGAATAAAAAAAAGATATACAAACAAAAAAGACAAACCCACTGAGTTTCTTGCCGGATCTTCCCAGTTGAGGTCGTGTTCCGATCCGGTGGTAGTGTAAGATATATATATATATATATATATATATATATATATATATATATATATATATTACATATATAGCGCCCGCGAAGGCCTATTTCATTTAATTTCGAATAATACTGGTAAATAATGCTTATAAACAAATAGAGCAGTTAGTTACTCTACTATGCCGCCAAAAATGTCTACACAAAGTTCACAATTTAATATATTGTTCATATATCTTTATTAATATTAAAAAGACAATATGAATATATTAAATAATTTATTTTATATCTATATGTATATATAGATATAAAAATCCCTAGAATGCATCTAAATTCCCTAGAATGAGTTTCCAGAATGCTGGCAATATTACTTCGTTGAATAGCAAGGCTATATTTAATATATTAGATATTTTTTTTTTTCAAATTAACATAATTATCTTCTTCTAGTCTTCTTCTAGGCATTAGATTTTCAATTCATTTCATTTTTAAAATAAAATTTCTACACTAATACATTACAGCTACATTAGGATTTTCTCCTGTGTCGAGGGTGCCATGGACACACAGAGACGAATACACAAACACCCAGACCCAGATCAGAAATCTAAATTCATCATTCAGATACCTATCTGTCCAGGAATCAAACCCAGAACCCAATGCGTGTCAGCGGTATGGTGACCGCTCCGACACGCAGGTCGTCAAATGTAATTAGTATATATATGTATTTCGAAACGATGCTTAAGAGTGTTATAATCAACTAGTTGACAGTCAGAAATTTAAAATTATCAGTTTTTTTTTACTATATTAATAAACATGTGTTATACATAAAAACCTTCCTCTTGAATCACTCTATCTACTTATTAAAAAAACTGCATTGAAATCCGTAGCGTAGTTTTAAAGATCTAAGCATATATAGGGACAGACAGCGAGAACCGACTTTGTTTTATGAGTGATATCGACGAATTCTCTCTTACGCCCATATGTGTACATTTTGTGTAATCTTAGTCATTTTGAAGTGATATTATCATTTTCCTTATGGTGTAATGATTGTACATTATTAGTTGCAGTTCGGAGAACCTAAGGACGTATAATGTATCTGTTGTATGTGTTAAGGTGATACTATAAAATGATATTCATCCATCCATCCGTCAGCACTTGAGGTCCACTGCTGGATATAGCCCCTCTAAATGACGCCACTCCAACCGGTCCTGTGCCTTCTGAATCCAATGGTTTCCCGCTGTCTTCTTCAGGTCAACGGTTCACTTGGTGGAGGACGCTGTACTCCTTTTGCCTAAACGTGGTCGCCACTCGATTTTCCTACCCATCCGTTATCGGTCCTACGAGCGATGTGGCCGGCCTAATGGCATTTCAGCTTGCTGATTTTGAGAGCTATGTCGGTAAGCTTTGTTCGTCTACGGATTTCATCATTGGGAATCATATCTCATAGCGAAATTAATTAACTGTTCAATAAGAACTAATCTGATATTTACGTACAGTGGAGGCCTATGGCCTAAACTTAATGTGGGCAAGGTACAATTTGCTAGGCCCTCTGATTAAACTGGTATTTCAGTGTGACGACCAAAAAAAAGGTCGCCAAATGTATACCAATTAAAATCGATGTGCAATTTGACGACCAAAAAAATGTCTAAATGTGCACCTACATATAATTTAAGTCAGTCTTGTAATTTGACAACCAAAAAAAAGGTAGCCAAATCTAGATCGGAAGTCTGATAAAAATACCCAAGTATGGGGCCTCAGTTTCGTCGAAAGACGAAAATGAGCTTCCTCCTGAAGTATTCCTGGAGCGCTATGACATGGGATTCTTCAAGAAAGGTGCGAAAAGAGCTCTCCTTCAAAGACGGGGATGCATTGGCGACTCCTCTGGTGTTGCGAAAGTCCATAGGCGACAGTGACTACTTTCCATCAGGTAGCCCGTCTGCCTTGCCGTTAGGTTAAAGTACATATAAAAGTATATAAGCACATAAGTATATAAAGTATATAAGCTAACGAAGGGACACCATCAGTGGTTTAGTCGGTATACGGTTGCGGCCGGACTTCGACACACCCTCTCCGTTGTCTAGCGGAGAGAACTCCCCTCTTTCCCTGACGTAAAAAAAAAAAGGTTAAAGTATAAAAGACAGAATAAAAAAGTTATGGAATTTATTACAGATTTTGGGGAGCTTTTAAAGAAGGATATGTAGGTACATATAATAAAAATTTCATATAAGGGTTCATCAATTAAAATAGTATAGCTTACAATACATTTTATATGGTAGAACAGGGGGTTAAAGCGATTTTTGGTTGACACACCGGAATAAGCATCTGAGCCAAGGTCTGTGTGACGCCAAACTCATTTAGCGTGAAGGTATTATGGCATTTGTGACTGAAGTACCTTTTCTTTTTTTTTTTCGAGGGGGAAATTTCAAAAAGTACCCGACGTCGTGGGAGCGACGCGGGTTATGTGGGATTCTTACCGCACTAAAACCCCCCGGTGGCCGACCTCGACGCTACGAAGAGGACTCCGGGAACTCCAGTTGACCGCCGCCGGTGTCCTCAGCGTGTGCCCCATCGGGCTCTTCTCTGGTGGGCGTGAACTGCTCACCGCATCTTCTGGTTTTTACGGCAACATGCAACCAAACATGCCGCCGTCCTTCCCGGGGTCACTTTACCGGACGGTTCGAGCTCCCACTCTTCCCGCCCGCAACCCCGGAAGCCTCTTTTAGTCGCCTTTTACGACAGGTAGAGGGTACCGTAGTCCTATTCTGGTCCCGGAACTACAGCGACAGTGACTGAAGTACCTACCATTTACCTCATAACAGTAGCAAACGTGCGTGCAAGCCACCTGGTGGTAAGTGGTCACTGCCGCCCATGTACTGTAAGCAACTTCATATAAAACATAGTTTCTCTCTGAAGTCCATCCTTGTTTTATAATTGTCGATTGTCATCGGCAAGGACCACTTACCATCAGGTGGAATGCATGCTCGTTGGCTACTTTAGATCAGTTAAAAAAGGATTTTATATAAAGTCAATAACAGGTGCGTTGCCACTCCTGAGAACTACGATGTTTAACGTAATATAGACTGGTAACCACACCGTTGCACCGAAATGCAAGAACTGTTTCTCGCTAGAAATAGCTTCTTTTTTTTTTTTGTTTTCGAGGGGGAAACCTTCCAAAGGTACCCGACGCCGTGGGAGCGACGCAGGGTTATGTGGGATTTTTACCGCACTAAAACCCCCCAGGTGGCCGTCCTCGGCGCTGAAAGGAGGACTCCGGGATCTCGAAACGACTTCAACCGGAATCCTCCGAGCGCGCTGCCCCATCGGGCTCCTCCCAGATGGGCGGCTGGGCCCACCGCTCCGTCTAGTCTTTACGACGGTATGCGACCACACATACCGCCGTCCTTCCCGGGATTGCCTGACCGAACGGTTCGAGCTCCCACTCTAGCCGTCTGCAACCCCGGAAGCCCCTTTTAGTCGCCTCTTACGACAGGCAGGGAATACCGTAGCCCTATTCTGACCCCGAGGCTACAGGGACGCGCTAGAAATAGCTGCGGTGGTGATATATCCCAGGTCAACCATACTCGTGTTCTCTTTTCAACCCATTCTCACGGCACGCGTCTTCTCTCAGAATGAGAGAGTTTAGGCCATAATCCACCGCGCTGCCCAAGTGCCAATTGGTGGACTTCACACACCTCCGACTTTTTATTAAAGAACTCTCGGGTGTATAGGTTTCCTCACGATGTTTTCCTTCGCCGAAAAGCAGTGATAATTAATTTCTAATAAGCACATAATTTAGACTACTCGTTTTACCATTGAAACGTTGTGTATTGACATGTTATGTCATAATATTTTTGACTGAGATATATTCATAAAGTTACTGTAACAATTTTTTCACTCCACTGTACTATATTTAACAATTTGCCGGACGAAATAAGACACATAAAAAATGACACAAACTTTTTGCCAACAATAAAACAGTACCTTATAAGAGAGTGCTTTTATGACTTAAAGGAGTATTTAAAAAAATAAGCTAATCCAACTATACATAAAACAGATCGGTGTGCTCCTACTAAATTGCTATACCCTAACAGGGTTCATACTATGTGTGACTAATTAATATTGACCACCTAATTGTAATGCTCACATTGTTGTTCACTATGTATGCATGCAATAAAGAATTGAGAATATTTATGGTATAAATTTAATTATAGTACTTAAAATGTTCCATCAAGTTGCACTACTGTTGAAAAAATTTTTGTTTAAGGGAATTTTGACTTCCGGTCTTCTGTTACAAGTCGACTGATTAAGTTAAGATGGTGGTAGATAAAAGGTGGTAGAACCAGTGTAGTTCGACCGGGGAGGTACCACCGTCACACCTATTTCTAACGTGAAGCATTCCTTGCGTTTCGATGGAAGAGTGTGGTTGCCGGCACACTTTAAATGAGGCGACCATCCTAGTCCTCGGGAGTAGCAACGCTTCTGTGATTGCTTACAGATGTGCATGGGCGACAGTGACCACTTACCATCAGGTGGACTGCATGCTCGTTTGCTTCTTTATTAATATAAAAAAGATGGAGCGAAGAGGGAAGGGTAGGGAGTGCAGATCTTAGCGAAGAATTCCCACAATTGTAAGGTATGAAGAATTGGAGACTAATTCAGCAATGTTCCAGTTAATAAGCAATGTTCCTTATAATCCTGTCATCGCGAGTGTGTCGTCAACCCATTATTGTCCCACTGCTGGGCACTGGTCTTCTCTCAGAATGAGAGAGTTTAGGCCATAGTCCACCGCGCTGGCCAATTGCGAATTGGTGGACTTCACACACCTCCGAGAACTTTTTTTTTTTTAAGAACTCTCGGGTGTGTAGGTTTCCTCACGATGTTTTCCTTCACCGAAAAGCAGTGATAATTAATGTATAATACGCACATAAATCAGTGGTGCGTGCCTGGGTTTGAACCTCGCGAGTAACTTAACTCATTTTTAAAGTGCCATCATATCAAAGCATTTATGACAAATTTTAGGACAGTCTTCTGGCTTCCTTTGGTTAAATTATTTGTGTTGCAATAACTCTTGTCATGAAGGTTATTGCTTACTAAAATAAACCTCTACTTCATTAAACGCTGCTTAATTACGTTTAGGTAAACAAAACAGTATTTGACACCTATGAGAACTTCCACACAAAGCATACGGTGAAGGCAATAGTTTTGAAAACAACGAAATGCATGAGAAAATTTCAAACATCTAGGAAATAAAAACGACAATCTTAATGCTTGTTTCTGTAGACGTTGAAATATTGTTGTGTAGTGGATTTTCTAACCTTAATCAAACATCATTTATGGTATTTAAATTGTTTATGTATAAATTAAAAACATTAAAGATAAAAAATGCTAAAAAAAATTGTCTTTAAGAAAATTATAAAAACGAAGTACAAATATATGTGGCGCCATCTTTTACCGAGTAGCAGGAATTAGAAAGTCAATAAATCTTAGAATGCTATGAAATCAAATTATGTTAACCTGCATAATTTTAAATTATAAGGATAAAAAATAACACCAAAATATTAGCTAAACACATTTCATAAAACTTTATAATAATTTTGAATTACAGAGAATTCAAATGTTAGCAACACTCGTGTACATTGATATAATTATAACAACGTATTAATTCTAGTTATTACGAGTTTAATGTGATGTTAAATAAATTAATGTTTAATCGTAGGTTACTTGCTCAATAGTAATTAGCAAAACTGAAAAAGAAAAAAAAACATTATATATTTAGACATTAACGAGACTAAATTATTTTAAAAAAATATTTAAGAAAATAATTTTATGGAACATTACCATATGTACGTAATTATAGAAAAATAACATAAATTTAATTAAAATATTTTATTTAAATTTCAGATACCTTTTATACGTTTAATGAAATAGCGTAGAATGGAACGCAGTGGCATTCTGTTTCGGAACGAACTCGAGCGAAGTGGCGCCATGCGCGTCAGTTGGCGTAACTGCTTGATTGCTCAATAGTCTGAATGTTGTAGTAAGATTTGTCATCCGCGCTTATTTAGATAAAATTTACGACTTTGCGTCGAAAACTTCCCGCGTACAGATCCTGAATAAACGTCCTATTACGGGCGAGTGTGCTGTGTGAAAGAAGGGGTGGTGTTGTGTTAATTTTGTGCAAACTGTATGGTGCATTCAAAACAAATTTTGAATACAAGATGAATAATTTCACAAGAACGCCGAAAACTTCGCCTATAACCGATGATTATGATATCTCGAATACCGTTCTCGGCCTTGGCATCAACGGGAAGGTGAGTCTATAAAGATTTTACGTTTAAAAATGTGTTCGGAAAGTTAAGTATTTTTGTTTACATGTATGACGTAAAGTACAGAATTAGCTTCCGCGGGACGTTTTTTTTTCTATTGTGACGATTTGCGATTACGGCGGTATGTCGCCGATTCAATGTCGTTATGGCAATTTAAAAAAAGTACGAAATCGGTTTTTAAATACGTATTACGTATTTTTTGGTATGCAGTGTGCGTAATTGTTTATCATTGAGTCATACGCGCGAATTAGCCTAAGAATGTGTGTAATGACTAAAAATATTACAAAACATCGCGTTAATTTTCGTCTCTGTACGCTATTTGTAGTACTCCAAATGTATCACTGAAAGCTGAAGGAAAACTCGTCAAAAGAAACTTTGACAAAAATTTTATTACGCAAATACAAAATTTTCTTGTTAAAAAATAGTCACAAAAGATATGAAACTGATTCAAGGAAATGTATTAAAAGTTCTAGAAATCTACACTTTTCTTTCTGATTCATATTGTTTCCTATTTAAACTTAATGTTGGATGCTTGGACACTCCTTTTCCATCTAACAATAAGAAGAGTATGTCTAGCACTAAGGGAGACATACTAATCTGAGCTATTATAAGTCTTTGGGAGTGCAATGCATCTGTAACCAATCTCAGGTAAGAATCTAATCTTATCTGGGTATATTATATGTCCATGGGTGGCCGTGGCCATTAACTATCAGGTGGGCTATTCGCTAATTACTACAAAGTATAAAACAAAGTCGCTTTTCTCTGTCTGTCCCTATGTATGCTTAGATCTTTAAATCTACACTACGGATTTTAATGCAGGTTTTTTCAATAGGTAGTATGATTGAAAAGGAAGGTTTTTATGTATTATACATGTAAAGCATAGTAAAGAAACACTGGTAATTTAGATTTTCGACTTTTAGGCAGAACAAAGTTTGCCGGGTCACCAGTTCCATATAAAAAAAGAGTTTTGATAAATATGATCATGTATAAATGTATATTCTTAGCTATACAAAATAATTTTGGCTATATGTTAAACCCTTTTGAAAAAGAAAGAAAAGAAACTGTGGTCAAACCATCAAATCTATACTAATATTATAAAGCTGAAGAGTTTGTTTGTTTGAACGCGCTAATCTCAGGAAGTACCGGTTCGAATTGAAAATATCGTTTTATGTTGAATAGACCATTTATCTAAGAAGGCTTTAGGCTATATAACATCACGCTGTAACTATTAGGAGCGAAGAAATAATGGAAAATGTGAAAAAAACAAGGAAAATTATTCATCCTCGAGGCCTTCCGTTGCATGCTCTGCGAAACAAACTATATGTATGAAAACCATTCCACGCGGACGAAGTCGCCGGCACTGCTAGTTGTAGTATATGGAATGAGTTTCCATATACTACAATTTGATGTAAAAAGGCAATAATTATAGTTAATTTCAAAGATAAGCCAGCATTACATTAAACGCTTCATATAAATGACATAGCGGAACGTTGTGACTAAAATACCCACAGATAATGATAACAGGACGTTATCATAATTATCTGTTATCATGGACATTCAAACACATTCAACGGTATTGTATGCCAATGATAAAATGAGTGCTTTTTTATTATTACACGTTTAGCACATTTATATTGATTTGATTTTTATTATTATAAGATTGAAGTAGCAAACAGTCATGCTGTCCACCTGATGATTAGTCACTGCTGCTCATGAACATATATTCTACCTGAAATGAATCACAGATACGTTGCTACTCCCAAGGACTAAGATGGTCGCCTCAAATAAAAGTGTGCCGACAACCACACCCTTTCATTAAAATGCAAGTAATGCTTCACGTTAGATATCTGTGTGGCGGTGGCGCCTCTCTGGTCGAACTACACTGGTTCTACCACCTGGAAAAGTATTTGATTATGTTGTGTGATTGGTAGAGCAACTTAGGGCAGTGAATGTTTTATATATTGCAAGTAGTGTGTACATCCATCTGATAAGTGGCCACTGCCGCGATGCATCTGTACTCGACCCCAGACAAGATTAAAATCTTACCTGTGGTTGGATACAGATAAGTCCGTAATTCTGAACTAGGTTGGAACTCATCAGATAAGTCTTCTGTCTAACCAGAACACAGCTGCTTATGAATTTTAGACCGAAGCTTCACTTTCGCTACCGCACGTAAACCCCCCTGGCCGTCCTCGGCGCTATAAAGAAGCCTCCGGGATCTTCAAAAGAACGCAACCGGAATCCTCTGAGCCCCATCAACCTGTTGGGTGGCTGGGCCCACCGCCGCGTCTAGTCTTTACGACGGTATGCGACCACACATACCGCCGTCCTTTCCGGGATCGCCTGACCGAACGGTTCGAGCTCCCACTCTAGCCGCCTGCAACCACGGAAACCCCTTTTAGTCGCCTCTTACGACATGTTATGTGTATGGCAAATTTAGGATTTTCCTTACAGTGGAAAACATGCAAAACTGTAGGAATAATCTAGTCTTCCATACAGCCCAGATAGGTATTAATGAATGTTAAATAATAAATAATGCATTATTTATGTATTTTATGTGAATAGCATTGAAATGTATCTAGGTATACTAAGAATAACTAGATAAATCTCGGTTAATTAAAGAACTTAATTGCATTTTATAACTGGTATTGCTTCTAGCATGTTTATGTAATTTCTTTGAGTAGTATATTTAATTCTATGCGTTAATGTAAGATTTTTATGGTATTCATTAGCAAATAGAAAAGTACTGTTAGTTCACCTTCATGGTGTGAAGTACCTATGAATTTTGTTATAAAAAAAAATGCGGTAGCCGGCTTTTTTTTTATTTTATTTTATAAACAAAATCCACAGCTCTTAATACTATATTACATAATTGATGCTTACTTAACTTACAGCCAATTACGGATTTACATTATATATAGGTTATTCTAAGAAATAAAGTACAATCGATTACAACTATAACTTAAATAATATTTACTTTACTTATTACCAGTGATGGGCAAAAAGTAATTGAATTAACAATTACAAGTTACAGTTACTTTGTAATTAGTATTCTAAATAATTTGTAACAGGTTACATAGGTAACTAATTACAATAAGTATTTACTGTAACTAATTACAAATAATTTAATTACAAGTTAATCTAATTACATTATAACAGATTACATAAGTAATTTGTTACAAAGTTATTTAATATTTAAATCAGTATTAGACAAGAACGTTTGCACTTAAATTCGTACTTGCCGAAATTGCAGACCGTGCCTGCTTTACCTACAATCCTACATTCGCTACTACACTAAGCGAAGATGTTATATTTTTATTTTATTTAATACTAGCTGTGCCCGCGACTTCGTCCGCGTGGCACGCAACGGAAGCCCTCAAGGATGAATAATTTTACCCGTTTTTTTCACATTTTCCATTATTTCTTCGCTCATAATAATTGCAGTGTGATGTTATATAGCCTAAAGCCTTCCTCGATAAATAGTCTATTCAATACAAAAAGAATTTTTAAATTCGAACCAGTAGTTCCTGAGATTAGCGCCTTCAAACAAACAAACAAACAAACAAACAAACAAACAAACAAACAAACAAACAAACTCTTCAGGTTTATATATTAAGTATAGAAGTATAGATTTAAAAAAAAAAAAAAGTTATATAAGCTCATTTCTAAAAAAAACATGTGTATCAGATGTTTTGTTGAAATATTAAATACATCTTGTTTTGATTATCATTGTAAACAAAAAACATTACAGATAGAACAAATAAATATATTTCATATGCCAAGTTAAGGTTACAATTAAACAGATTACTAGGTAATTAGGTTATGTTGTAATTAAATTATTTTGTAATTAAATATATTGTAATCTGTTACATTTCACGTTGGTAGTAACTCAATTACAATGTAATTGATTATTGTGTAATTCAATTACATTTAATTTAATTACTTTGTAATTTCATTATTAATTAGATTACTTAAGTAACTAGTTATGCCCATCTCTGCTTATTACACTATTACTTATCGCTAATCATCAATACTCTAAACGTGCGTGTTAATGTTTATATTTTCGTTTTGGGTTAATATGTTCATATCCTCCTGTTTGAATGCTGTTTTGCTGGTGTGAAAGATGTCAATTTTGCTAAATTTTTTATTGTAATTAGTTTGTATTCGACAGACAAGGGAGTTTTGCGCATAATTAGTATTTTTCTTACTTTTATACGAAGCAAAAGTCTTGGTCCTGTGGAGTAATAGGGCTACGGCATCCCCTGCCTGACGTAAGAGGCTACTAAAAGGGGCTTCCGGAGTTGCGGGCGTCTAGAGTGGGAGCTCGAACCGTTCGGTCAGGCGATCCCGGGAAGGACGACGGTATGTGTGGTCGCATACCGTCGTAAAGACTAGAGGCACCGCCCATTTGGGAGGAGCCCGATTACAACGCACTCAGAGGATTCTGGTTGCGTTCCTTTGGAGATTTCGCAGTCCTCTTCGTAGCACCGAGGACCGGCCACCGGGGTGAGTTTTAGTGCGGTAAAAGTCCCACATAACCCTGCGTCGCTTCCACGGCGTCGGGTACCTTTTGAAAGTTTCCCTCTCGAAAGCAAAAATGTCTTGGGGAGTAGCAACGCATTTGGGATTGCCTTCACAAAGAGCGTACGCTCAAAGTTAGGTATAAATAACTTAATTTTCGTTACCAGTATTGAATTTCTTCAAATTAATTATTAAAGTTTAGTCTTACGACATATATGATACATTATATAGATTAGCTGTTTGCACATCGTAATACTTGTACTGTTTTCCTCAACTCAATGGTAATGTAAGTTATTTACTTGCATATTCAATACGCAATAATGGTATTTATTTGGCTTGCTCTTAGTACCTAAGATGAAAAAGATAGACCTACTCGAATTATGACGACCTGAGTGGCAAAGCGGTCATCTTACCGATTTGGCTTGCAGTGAATTCCGGGTTCGATCCTGGAAGACAAATATCTGAAAGTAGAAATTATATTTCGGATACAAGTCTGTGATGTCTTAGTGTGTCCATAGCACCCACGACACAGGAAAAATCCTAATGTGGGGGCAATGAGTGTAGGAAACGTTATTTTTATTATTGCAAATTTCTTGGCCTTATAAGGCTTCTAGTTGACCCGGCAAACTTCGTTCCGCCTAAAAGTCAAAAATCTAAAATTATCAGTGTTTCCTTACTAGGTATATTATAGATAAAACCTTCCTTTTGAATCAATCTATGTATTAAACAAAACTGCTTTGAAATCCGTAGCGTTCCGTTCTAAAGCATACATACGGACAGACAGCGAGAAGCTATGATTTATACTATGTAGTGATTATATTCGCTAAGGTAAGTAATTTGCCAATTTGTTAATTTGGTACGAGTAAGTACATAGGCTGCATTCAGTATTCCGGTTGAAGTCGTTTTGAGATCCCGGAGTCCTCCCTTTTAGCGCCGAGAACGGCCACCGGGGGGGTTTTAGTGCGGTAAAAATCCCACATAACCCTGCGTCGCTCCCACGGCATCGGGTACCTTTAAAAGGTTTCCCCCTCGACAACAAAAAAAAAAGGCTGCATTCAGTAACCAAATATCTGGTATAAATATTGCATTGTTTTGCGATATTAAAGACTTGGAAATAGAATAAAATGCAACGCGCGAACGCTTGTGTGTGTGTGCACGCGTGTTTGTTTAACGTTGTTACGATTACTTCATTTTGAAAAAAAACAAATAAAAAACAGACACTTACACCCTGCGGGAGACTAAGATAGAGTACATAACATATTGAGTATATAATAGAGTATATAACATAACATATATAACATATTTGAAGGTGATAGAACCAGTGTAGTTCGATCGGGAAAGTACCACCGCCACACCTATTTCTAGCGTGTGCATTTCTTGCGTTTCGATGGAAGGGTGTGGTTGCCGGCACACGTTTATATGAGGCGAACATCATAGTCCTCGGGAGTAGCAACGCATCTGTGATTGATTTCAGATAGAATTTGTGTTTTGGTTGTTCTGTATGAAGTTGATTACAAACGTCTATGAGCGGCAGTGACCACATACAATCAGATGGACTGCATGCTCGTTTGCTACTTCACTCAGATAAAAAAACATACATACTTATCTCTCATTCTCAGGGAAGACTTGTTCCCAGCAGTGGGACAATAATGGGTTGACGACAACATACAACGTCGTTAACAAATGTCTCATTTTTTCAACTTTTGTTTTCTGAAGATTGCACTACTAACGCTTGTGAAATTCATACGTATTATTTTTCTTCTGAGATACTTTTAACACATCGGCGTAACCACGGAACATAATCTATTACGAAGGTGTATAAATAAGATTAAAGTGTTTGTCACTTGATTTCAAAATAACTGTGTTTAATGAAGATAGCTACACTGTATCAATAAGTAAAATCCCATATTTACTTAATTTCGCTTACTTAGGTTATCTGTGATTAATTTAGTAAAAACAAGTTTAACTTGAATTATCTGGAAAATGCATATTACCTACTACCATTTGCTAACTTATTGACACCCACCTCTCTAAGCGTAGTTCTTAGTCCATTGCTGGACATACTCAATCGATCAAAACTCTTTTTGACTGGTTATCTGTGGTGTAAGCGCAGTGATAGCCTTAATGGTTGAAACTTGCCCTCTCAATCGGGAGGTCCGAGGTTCAAACCCGGGCAAGCGCCACTGATTTATGTGCGTATTAGAAATTAATTATCACTGCTTTTCAGTGAAGGAAAACATAGCGAGGGAACTTACACACCCGAGAGTTCTTTGAAAAAAAAAATGTTCTCGGAGGTGTGTCAAATCCACCAATTCGCGCTAGACCAGCGCGGTGGACTTTGGCCTAAAACTCTCTCATTATGAGAGAAAAGCCGTGCCCAGCAGTGTACGGACGGTCAGAAGGCGGTACGTGTGGTCGTAAAGACTAGACGGAGCGGTGAGCCCAGCCGCCCATCTGGGAGGAGCCCGATGGGGCAACGTGCTCAGAGGATTCCGGTTGCGGTCGGTCCGAGTTTCCGGAGTCCTCTTTATAGCGCCGAGGACGGCCACCGGGGGGGTTTTAGTGCGGTAAAAATCCCACATATCCCTGCGTCGCTCCCACGGCGTCGTAGAAGGTTTTGAAACCGTACCTTTTGAAGGTTTCCCCCTCGAGAAAATTGCACGTCTCTAACGCGAAACGTTTGAGATAGTGCTCTACTCTCGCCTCGTTATCAAGCATTTTTAAATAATACCTCTTGTTAATGAGGGTATGATAGATATGTTACGAAAGTATCGGCCATTGTTGAGAATAAAGGGCGTTCTACTTGATCTAAAACAATGCCTTGAAATTAGTTGTGTAACATTGTTGTGAAGGATATGACACGTTTCACGCTATAAAGGTACTTTATGATAATAGTGTTACTAAGTATCATGGCGCCTCACCTTATTATTAGGTACCTATTATAAATGCAAAAAATTGTTAAAATGTATGTGTTTGTTACTCTTTCAAGTAAAAATATTGAACGAATTTCGCTGAAATATGGCACACAGATAGTTTATTATGACCTTTTTTTTGTTCTCGAGGGTAAACGTTCAAAAGGTACCCGACGCCGTGGGAGCGACGCAGGGTTATGTGGGATTTTTACCGCACTAAAACCCCCCCGGTGGCCGTCCTCCGAAACGACCGCAACCGGAATCCTCTGAGTGCGTTGCCCCATCGGGCTTGTCCCAGATGGGCGAATGGTCTTTACGACGCTATGCGAACAAATATACCGCCGTCCTTCCCGGGATCGCCTGACCGAATGATTCGAGCTCCCACTCTAGCCGCCTGCAACCCCGAAAGCCCCTTTTAGTCTCCTCTTACGACATGGGATACCGTAGCCCTATTCTGATCCCGGAACTACTGGGACAGATAGTTTATGGCCTAGATTATTACATAGGTGACTTTACCGTGGTAGACGCGACCGACGCGGGCAAAGCCGCGGTAAAGAGTATGTACATTGGATGGATACGTTAAAATGGCCCTGCTTTGTTTGAAAAGATCTCAATGCTTATCTCGTGTGAAGATAGGACAATTTTTTCTTATCGTCCAAAAACATATGACCTTGAAATCTAGCTAAGATGTACAATTTTCTTACTTTTTTTGTCAAGCATTTATTGTTCTGTTGCTGGATCTTCCCTTAAAGTCAGATTACATTGCTATAGCTTATCGATAGGTTTTCAAGGTGCTAGAACCATTGAAGTTCGACCGGGGAAGTACCACCGCCACACCTATTTCTAGCGGGAAACATTTCTTGAGTTTCGATAGAAGGGTGTGGTTGCCGGCACACTTTCACATGAGGCGACTATCATAGTCCTCGGGAGTAGCAACGCGTCTGACGCATCTTGACAGATCAAAAGTTCTATCTGAAGTCAATCATAGACGCCACTCCCGAGGACTAATATTGCCGACGATTATAAAACTAAGCGAGCAATCACACTCTTCCACTGAAACACAAGAACTGCTAGAAATATGCATGGCGGTACTGGTAGCACCTTGGAGGTATCCAAGGTTGAACTATTCGTCCTTGCAATAAATTTCTGGTATTTAATACAGTTATTATACAGACTAGTGGCCCGTCGCAACGGTCGAAATTCGACCTTAATTTAAATTAAAAAACTAAACTTCATATTGTCCAAAGTAGCACCAATATTTCTCAAATTGAAATAAAATGTAAAAAAAATTAAGTAATTTTGAACGCACCCGTTAAATATAAAAAAGAGGTTTATTTGTCTAAGCCGCATTTAAAAGCAATAGCGGTATTTTGACAAAAACATCTGACATTTTTGACGATATGTTTTTTCATATTTAAGACATTGAATGTTCTATTTCGTTTACTATGTATGTGTTTTTTCAAATGCAAGGCAGTGTGTGTAATGTGTTTTTAGTTGATTTTATGTATGAAAAATGCATTATTTGAAAAAAATATTAACATTCTGCACTCCTTCTCTATGTCAACTATAACCGTGCAAAATTTTATACTCCTCCATCCGCGGTAAGTTACTTAAAAATGCTTCACAAGTTTTTGCTTCACGTATTAATATATAGATTTATAAACTTTTCGAGTCGTTGCTCGGAAGACAAATGTCATGGCGACCTCCATGCAAGTTTAGTGCCAAAATTCGTTCCGGTTAATTGGGCATTGGCTTTGTTTGGTCGTTTGTTTTAAATATCCTTTTGTATTGTTTGATTGGAGATTCTTTCAATTTTAAACCGAAAAGGCGCGTTTGTATATTGTACCTTTAAACTTAGTTACTTAGGTAGAAAATAAGCGTTTTTTTATTAGATTAAGGTAGCAAACGACCATGCAGTCTACCTGATGATGAGTGGTCTCTGCCGCCCTGCGACATTTGTTATCAACTAATATAGAACAGGGGTTATGTGTGAAGCTAATCCTAAGGACTAACATGGTCAACTAATATAAAAATAAGCCGGCAACCACACCCTTCCACCGAACCGCAAGAACTCTCTGCTCTCTGCTAGAAATAGGTGTGGCGGTGGTACTTTTTCCGTTGATCCTTACGTCCTGCCACTTTGCAATAAATGTCTAGAATTTAATTTATTCAACAGATTTATATAGTACTTTCCGAGTCGTTGCTTGAAAGACAAATGTCACGGCGACCTCGATACAAGTTTAGTGCCAAAATTCGTTCCGGTTAATTGGACATTGGCTTTGTTTGTTTGGTCGTTTGTTTTAAATGTCTTTTTGTATTGTTCGATCGGAGATTCCTTCGTTTTTAAATCGAAACGGTCCGTTTATAGATTGCACCTTTAAACTATGTTTTTTCTAATGATAAGGGTACCTGATGGACAAGTAGCCACCGTGGCCTATGGATATTTGTAACGCCAGAGGAGTCCTCAATGTAATGCACTTTTTGCAAAAAAGTAAGTGTTTCCTCCCTTTGATGAAATGTGTTCAATTTCATATACCTAGGTCAAGAGTTCTTTTTTTATCGGTCAGAAGTAGCAAACGAGCAAGCAGTCTACCGGATGGTAAATGATCACTGCCGCCCATGGACATCTGCAATCAACTTCATACAGAACATGGATTCTATCTGAAGGCAATAACAGATGCGTTGCTACTCCCGAGGGCTATGATGGTCGCCTAATGTGAAAGTGTGCCACTTACCATCAGGTGGACTGCATGCTTGTTTGCTACTTCAGTCAGAAAAAAAATTGATCTATATTATAGACTAGATTTTATGATATAATGCAATTTAATGGTTCTTCCTATTTTCAAAATTTATTGAAGGAAATCTTAACGATGAGTCAGATCCGTTATATTTTGTTCAGACGATAAATAACTGTGAATCAATATTAATGGAATTTCAGTATTACTCTTTCAGGGAAAATCTTGAATCGGCCCAGTATCAAGTATTTTCCGAAACTCAGTTTCCGTTATACGTACCAAAGTCAAACCAAACTCATCTGTTATCCACTTCGGATAGAATCCTTGTTTTTTATGAAGTTGCTATGGGCTATGGGTGGCACTGGCCACCATCACTAGCATGCTCGTC
The DNA here is from genome assembly GCA_949699795.1 of Spicauda simplicius. NCBI lineage: Eukaryota > Metazoa > Arthropoda > Insecta > Lepidoptera > Hesperiidae > Spicauda > Spicauda simplicius. Next base: position 7,784,245 of record OX453084.1, read on the forward strand.
TCTTATTTCAGTCTTAAAAAATCAGAAAGAAAGGACATTTTGTTTTTTTTTTTTCATTAAATTAGACTATTCTCCAAATTTCATAAGTACCTACCTACTTCTAAATTTACACATCTCAGAATTTTGTTTTTGAGAACTCTCTTGTGTATAGGTTTACTCATATAAATTAGGATTAACCTAGTATTCATAATATATAAGTATATGCATTGTTCTAGGCTATTGCCGAAATTTGGCTCTCTTCTGTCACTCCTGTCACGGTAACGAGTATCCTGTGTTAATCTAAGCCATAAACTACCTATATCGGTGTCAATTTTTCTAACAAACACACCTATCTAATATCTTTAAACGAGCAATACTTGTATATATATATATATGTAAATAGGTATATATCAACGATCTCGGAAACGGCTCCAACGATTTTCTTGAAATTTTGTATTTAGGGGGTTTGGGGGTGATAAATCGTTCTAGCAGGGTTTAATTTTCAGAAAATATCGTTTTATCCGTCTTTTTATTGCTTAAAGACCTCGTACAATATTAATAGAATACGAAGCGAAATTTCGCCATCATTTACAAAGTTGGAATAGCTCGGCTGGGAAATCGGCTACCTTAAAACGCGGGAAATCGGGGTTCAAATCTCGGTCCGATTGATTCTTTTATTTTTTCTCGTTTATTTTTTAGAGTTCTATTTTGTTACTTTTTATTTTTAATTCTATTTTCTATTTTTTAGCTCTACATTTTTGTCTCTTTAGTTCTTTTTTGGTATTTTTGTTTTATTATCATTATTATGTCGGTAAGATCAAAATATATTATTCATATGATCATCAGTAAGAAATTTAAGTAGTTATAAAAATATAATTCCAAAAAATATGATGTACTTGTAGTAAACAAAAACACCGATCAAAGTTCGGTCATCCAGGTACTACATCGTAATAAGCTTTCGCAATTATAATATTAATAAGACAATAAGATACATATAAACACAGATAACGTTTATGTACCTATGTAATAGACTTCCGTTAATAAATGTAGTAGTGGTCACGATGACGTCTACATTTGTCACGAGAGCGGTAAATGACCGTCCACAGCTGATAGCCCGCCAAATGTCTGATAACACAGTGAATCATCGCTATTTCACAATGTGAACGGAGTCTTCGCTGTACCGATGCAGGAATACTACTACTGTATTGTTTTGGGTCTTGTCTAATCGGTAATATCACAATACAAATATGTATTCTTAATATGTTATTACTGTGGTAATATGTTATTAATTTTTTCCAGTTACTGCAATTAGCAATACTTAGAAGTTGTAAACTGATACAGGAATAAAGAAAATACAAACTACATCATTTTTTTATATATTTCATAGGGTTTTATATAAAACACACGCACACGCACGAACGCGCAAACACACACATACACAACAGAGAGGGAGAGAGAGAGAGAGATATTTGCTTTTTGTAGTCGTATTTCGACCTTGCGACTGCTGAAAGAGATATTGTAAAATTAGTATGACACCTTTATAATCAATTTTTTATGTATTTTATGACTTACTTAGCTGAACTCTGCAGCTTCGCCCGCGTTAAAAAAACGATGTATCGATTGTCCCGTAGGAATAAGATATTTTCTCACAAAAGTAGCCTATGTGTTAATCCAGAGTGTCAGCTAACTCCCTACTAAATTTAATGAAAATCGCTCCAGCCGTTTAGATGTGAAGAAGTAACAAACATACACACTCATAAACTTTCGCCTTTATAATATTAGTATGATTATTTTAACAAACCATGTATGAACTTAAAAACTACTACAAATTAAAAATAAGGATTGATAAAAAATTACTCACATTGTACGTCACGGCGTGTTTTATCCGCGTGCTTGCTTGCCTAGTTCTGATAACCATCACGTGACGATGATAACATGATGTAGTTCATACTAGTCTTAGTTTTAAACTCCGTGTACGTAGTGTTTAATACTGCGTATCTCAAAAAATGCTGAACAACTAGGTACTAAAATACAAAAAATACTAAAAACTACATTTTTTTTATCTGATTGATATTTTTACATCTGAAAAGTGGTTGCTGCCGTCCACTGTTTGTCACGGATTATTTAGAAATTACTAGATAAATAGGCTAAAATTGTTGAAGGTCTAAAATTTATGTATCTACTCAGATGAAAATTAATAAAAAAAGACTAATTTAGTGTGTCAAGAACATTTGCATTATAAATTATTTTCAAAACTGAATACTTAAAATTACTTACAGGTAGGTAGAACCAGTGTAGTTCGACCGGAGAAGTCACCGCCACACCTATTTCTAGCGTGAAGCATTTCTTGCGTTTCGATGGAAGGGTGTGGTTGCCGGCACACTTTGTTATGAGGCTACCATCTTAGTTCTCCGGAGTAGCAACGCACATGTGACTTTAGATACAATCCATGTTCTGTTTGAAGTTGCTTACAGCTGTCCATGGGTGGCAGTGACCACTTGCCATTAGGAGGACTGCATGCTCGTTTGCTACTTCAATCAGATAAAAAAAACTTAAATATATTTAGGTACCTACTTACAATCATTAAAGTTTAATTCAGTATTTTTGGTTTATAAATTTCGAACACACAGACAAATCCACTTTTTATATATATACTTTATACTTATTTTATGTCCTCTATTTTTTTTTGCCAATATTGCGACGTCAAGACAGAACTTATATTTTTGTTACATAAGTATCTTAGGTACATATGTGTAGCGCAATATAGATGAGGTGCACACGTGAAAGTATACAGAAATTAACTGTAAATCATTGTGTTTATGTTTATCTTTTATTGTTGATCAAGATGGCTGGCTTAGTCATATCTACGCGTACATCAGGCGCCAATAAATAGATAGGATATTGATGGTTTCAAGGAATACACTAATGTGATTCATGCGCCACTTTAGGCTAAATAATTTAGTCTTAGAAATAATACCAAGTGTTTTTTTTTTTAAACAAATTTATTATTACAGAGAAAGACAATTTTATAAAAAACGAGTCTATCTTGAACACAATTGAATTTTAACGAAGCAAAAATTAACATTGTGCAAAATTAACAATTACAAATGAAAGCTTACAATCTAAGACCTCTAAAATAATTGCGGACCAAAATAAGCAATAACCCAACGGACAGAAAAACCTCGCAAAGATATTGACTCGTTGACAGCCGGACAGTAGATAGGACTTTTTTTGTGCCCAGACAAAGTTAGAAATGGTCTACTCTCCATGCGGGTAGGGTGGTGGTTAGGGATTGCAATCCGGTCTCATTTTCAATCCGGCCGGATCCGGCCGTTTTTTTGTCAATCCGGCAATTAATAGAACGGTTAAAACAGTGTAAAAAAAGAATCGATTTCTAACGGTAATTATTTTTGTAATGTGAAATCTTTGTCAAAATATACAATCACCGGATCCGGTGGAGGTCCGGATCCGGTGGTGAATTGGTACCGGATCCGGTTTCTGTAAATTTGTGCCGGATCCGCCGGATTACCGGATCCGGTTTTCCGGATTGCAATCCCTAGTGGTGGTGAATGCTGATGCATACGGTCGTCCGCATTGGTTATGTGGGACTCACGAAAGACGTACGTGGTTACCCACTAAACACCACCAGTAGTTAGCTTTGGCTTATGAGCCCTTTAAGCGGTCGTCGGATTTTGGCCCCTTTTTTTTTTGTTTTCGAGGGGGAAACTTTCAAAAAGTACCTGACGTCGTGGGAGCGACGCGGGTTATGTGGGATTGAAAACGGCGGTGGTAAAACCCCCCCGGTGTCCGACCTCGACGCTGCGAAGAGGACTCCGGGAACTCCAGTTGACCGCCGCCGGTGTCCTCAGCGTGTGCCCCATCAGGATCTTCTCCTCCCTCTCCTCCCTCTTCTTCATCGGGATTTTGGCCCCTACGGGCTGAAAAATTGCTTCAGTGGGGTTCCATAAGGGAACTCTGCGAGATTTTAACACTGACAAAAACAGAATAAAATCTTCTTCTTCTCCTTATATATAAAAATGAATGTTTGTCTGTATGCCTTCTATACAATTGTAAACTATTCATTTGATCATGTGATGATCTTTAGCAAAGTTGTTATTCATGAGCTCGCGAAACTTTCTGGTGTTTTTTTTTTGTGATGGCGTAGTAACGCGCGCAGCATCTAGTTAAAATATAAAATAAAGTTCACACAAGAATAGTGTTTTCTGCCGGTTTTTTAGCTAATTGCCGACACACTTTCACATCAGGCGACCATCATAGTCTTCGGGAGTAGCAACGCGTTTCTGACTTCGGATGGAACCTATTTTCTGTATGTAGTTGATTACAGATGTCCATGGGCGGCAGCGACCACTTACCATCAGGTGGACTGCATGCTCGTTTGCTACTTCAGTCAGAAGCCTTCGTGCGCCAGTCCGACTCACAATTGGCCGGTTTTGTGTTCTAACTAATTTGTCCCTGACCATTCCCGTCTACAACAGAAACTATGTAGGTCAAGGTTAAGTAACCCGCTAAGGCCATTTGCAGTAAGTCGAGGTCACGTCCTCACTATTGAGTAAAACAAATGGGAAAAGTAAGTGTACTAGGCCAGAGTTTCGCAAAGTGGGGTACGCGAACCCCTAGGGGTTCGCCATACGATGGCAGGGATTCGCGACAAGATTAACGTAGTTGTGGCGTGAAGACTGTCAGGCATTTAAAAAGGATGTCTTTGATAGATTTTTGGCTACTTAGGAAGAGTAGCCCGAACTATCACGCAAAGCAGTGAATTTCCTTTTACTCTTTGGTACAACATACTTATGTGAGAGTGGGTTTGGTTTGGGTGGGGTTAAAAACATTTTTTTTTCTTTTAATAATTACTTAGTACGGCTTTAACCAATTACACTAATTATACTTGTAATATATAGAAATCAACTTGATGCCGAGTGAGAATTAAGGTTAAATTGCCCAAAATTATCCCTAGAATTGACTCCATTTGTGACAAATTTTGATTTTTAAAATTTAGGCGCACCGTATTTCGTCGGGTCATCGAATATAAAGGGTCAATATTAGAAGGAAGTCGGTTAAAAAAAAAACAAATAAAAACATACCTACGTGCACTACACGTATACGAATCCGAGAGCAAAACCTAATAATAAACCAGGGAACTAAGTTACGTAATAGACAAAGGTCCCGTCCTTGTTAAAAGGCTTCACGGCCCACAGAGGAGCTTTCAGAGCTTAACAATGGCGGATAGAAACCACACAAGCTCAGGTTAATTGCTAGGGCAGAGGTTCTCAAAGTGACGTCTATATCCAAGGTGGAGAGTTAATGATTTGTCTACCATGTTTTACATTATCTCAGTTTTTAAATCGCATCGCATCAACCCATTATTGGCCCACTGCTGGGCACGGGTCTTCTCCAAGAAAGAACTTTTTTTTTTAAGAACTCTCGGGTGTGTAGGTTTTTTCCTTACGATGTTTTCCTTCCCCGAAAAGTAGTGATAATTAATTTCTAATACGCACATAAATCATTGGTGCGTGCCTGGGTTTTAACCTCGGACCTCCCGATCGAGAGGGCAAGTTTCAACCATTAGGCTATCACTGCAGTTTTTAAATACTTACAATAATTTCTTTAAACTAATTAAGGCATGATTTATATTGAATGTAAGTCATACAGTGCCAACCACTTAAATAGCCTCACCTATATATTATGAGTTTTTCATACTGTTACGTGATAATTTGTATCAATACATCTTACATTTTAATTGTACGCTCTGGCGTTTAACGAACGACACGTAAACAAATCCGAACATGTCTTCTCGCGAAACATCATAGACGAAATAGCCAATACGAGCCGTCTACATGAATAGCCTCAGTTTAATATAATCGTTCATATCGTGAGTTTAAGTTTTGATTTTACATTTATTTTAATACAACTAGATAAAACAGACGGAATTCTACTAATTACGTGATAAAAAAGAGTTTTTGTAAAATTGGACGTGGCAAGAAACTTACGAATTTAGAAATTGAAAAAGTGAACTTTTTTTATTTCTCAATTCGTAAAAAAAGTGAAATTTTATTTAACCTAAAAATTATCCCATCGTAAGATAGCGAAATAAATAGGTCGCAGTCCAACAGTTAATAATAATTATGATAAAAATAAGGAAAACTACGGCCTAACTACGACTACAAAACTATAAAGGACGCACAAAATTTGCTACTATGGATCGTGATCGTCGTCTTATTTTACACTTTGCTTCTAATTCCACCAAGACCGCCAGGCAAATAGCTAGTGAAATTAATACCAAAGTATCTCTATGTATAGTTCGACGAATAATTAGAGCATCATCTTACCTAGAACGAAAAATAATTATGAGTAAACCTCCCTTACGCGAACTACATGTAGCGCCTCGATTGTCTTTTACAAAAAAGTACATGTTCTGGAAAAATGAGTAGCAAAATGTAATTTTTAGTGACAAGAAAAAGTTTAATCTAGATGGTCCAGATGACCATTAAATTAAAAATTACATTTTGCTACTCAGATTCAAATATTATTTTCACGACCTAAGGAAAAATCGATAGTACTGGGACGTCATCGTTCGACTTTCGGTACGGTGATGGTTTGGGGGCAATTTCTTGCTATGGTACTGTTAATTTAATCGTAGTAGATGTCAGACTAAATGCTGAAAAGTACCAAGATGGAATAAAAAGTAATAAAAAGTAAGTTTAGTAAAGTATTAAGTAGAGAAAAAAAAATTTTCAATAAGATAATGCACCCATACACACATTAGCCTTAGTTAATAACTGGTTTAAAGAAAACCAGATTGATCTTATGGATTAGCCATCCATGTCTCCTGATCTCAACATCATAGAAAATGCCTGAGGTTGGCTATCGTGGCAAATTTATTCCAACGGAAGGCACTTTAGTAATAAAGATGAACTAATTCGAGCTATTTACGCTGCTTTAAATTCTGTGGACAATAATTACATATTATCTTTATTTTAAACAATACCTAATCGTATTTTGGAATTAATAACATCTAATGGAAGGTACACCAAATACTAAACTAAAGAATTTCAGTAATTAAACATTAACTTTAAGCAAGTGAGGCTATTCAAGTGAAAGGGGCAATTTTTTTGTTAGACGTTATTACTTAAAACATTGAATAGATAACAATAAATATTTTATTTATTACTAGCCTTTGCCCGCGGCTTCGCTCGCGTGGAATTTAGTCTGCCACATAAAGTTTGCAAGGTGGTAGAGCAATGGTTCAACCAGGGAGGCATCACCGCCGCACCTATTTCTACCGTGAAGCAGTTCTTGTGTTTCATTTGAAGGGTGTGCCTGCCGGCTCACTTTTATATGAGGCGATCATCATAGTCCTCGGGAGTAGCAACGCATCTGTGATTTACTTCAGATTGAACCCTTGCCCTACTTCCTAAGGTGATTAACATACGGTACCGCTCACTGCTACGGTAGGCGGTGAAACGGATCTCATGTTGTATTGGGGTCTAATAAATCCGTTGATGCCTCACAAACGTACACCGACTGGCCGCGCGGTCCAGCGGTGTTCTCATCACCACCGTGTCTCCGCGCGAACGACAGTGCGGGGGGTCGGCGCCTCACACACGGGCTGGCGCCTAACCGCGCGGATCATCGTTGAAGCAAAAATGCATTTCGATGTCGAAAAGTTTATTTTGATGATCGGTCCATCCGCGCGTACAGGTGCGTAAACCGCCTTATCGCGCGGGGCACCGCTATTCGCGGCGGTGCGCGGTGCCGTGTGTTAATCGCCTAAATCAGTGTGTTCAAATTTCAAATCACAGGCACGTATATTAATTTGAATTAGTTTTGTCGGCAACAGATATTAATGCTTAGTCTGAAATTTAAAGTTTTAAGAAAGGGTCTCAAAACCCGTGATAGTTACCAACGCGCAGTTGGCTAGCGTGGTCAACTACGACCTAAACTACTGCTAATCAGACATATGTGCCGAGTTGTGTTACATTAAAAGGTCGATGACGATTGAATAACATATTTAACCTTTCCGCTGTTTCATTCTCATTGACTTTTTTCTTTTTTGTCGAGGGAGAAACCTTCAAAAGGTACGCCGTGGGAGCGACGCAGGGTTATCTGGGATTCTTATAGCACCAGGACTCCGGGATCTTCAAAGGAACGCAACTGGAGTCCTCTGAGTGCATTGCCCGATCGGGCTCCTCCCAAGTGAGCGGCTGGGCCCACCACTCCATCTGGTCTTTACCACAATATGCGACCACACGTATGCCATCGTCCTTCCCGGGATCGCTTGGCTGGACGGTTCAAGCTTCGTCCATCCTGGCTCTCACGATAGCATGCGACCACACATGCTGACATCTTTCCCGAAGTTGCTGACTGGATGTTTGGAGCTCTCCGTCTAGCCGCCCGCAACCCCGAAAGCTCCCTTTTAGTTGCCTCTTACCACAGACAGGGGATACCGTAGCCTTATTCCCGGAACTACAGAGACGTCATTGACCTTTCACATTTTGCTCCGTGTTATAACCATTCAAATATTAATATCATACAACTTCGTTGTATACGGCGGCGCACGGCGCGTACTGCCGGTCAATCAATTGACTACGCAATAAGTTATACTCGTAATATCTTCTAAACTACTTATCCAATTTACATGGTGTAAAAGGCAGATTCAATCTTTATTAGATGCTTGATTTTTTGAAATCATTTATTTTGATAAGGATTAATATTTAGTTTGTATAAAACCCATGGAAACATCAACTTGATATTTTTAAAATTTTCAAAGTATAAAAAGAGTTATAGTGGATTATACATAAAATATAGACATATGCTGTCGCGGACTTTTATTTAGATCTATGTGAGCCAAACAATCCCACAGTACATTATATTTGGATATCTCCAACGGTTTAGGCAGCGTACGCGAAGATAGCTCTCAGAGCACAACTTTTTTTCCGACTAACCTTATATTTCTCGTTATATTATAACCTTATAAAAAAAATCATTACAAATTATAGCCCATGTGTTATTCTGATGTATAACCTATACTACTGTAAAGTTTCAACCAAATCCGTTGAGTAGTTTTTGCGTGAAAGAATAACAAATACACATACATCCTCACAAACTTTCGCATTTATAATATTAGTAGGATATATATCTTCTTTATATTTCACTATGTGAAATATTAATTTTAATCAGTGAGGCTATTTAAGTGGCTGGCACTGTATATCGTTTCATCGCAATGATGAAATCTGTAGACGAAATAGACTTACTGGTATAGCTCTTAGAGTTAACAAGTTGAAGTTGTAATGCACCAGGCACATCGCTCGGAGGACCGATAAACGATTAGGAAGATAGGTCCTCGAATGGCGACCACGTTTAAGCAAAAGGAGCACGGGTCGCCTTCAACTAGGTGGACCGATGCCCTGAAGAATACAGCGCTGAAGAATGGCGCTATTTAGGGGTGGCCTATGTTTAGCAGTGAGCCTCAAAAGAGTGAGCGACTGGATACTATTTAAGTTCAAATTTTCTCTAACAATTGGCGGTCAAATGGGAACGTTTTAATTTTAAAGTATTTACTATGTATTGACGACCCGCGTGGCGTAGCGGTTAACATACCGGACTGACGCGCAATGGGTCCCGAGTTCGATTCCCGGTCAGACAGGTATCTGAATGATGAGTTCAGATGTTCTGGGTCTGGGTGTTTGTGTCTTCGTCTTGTGTGTGTCCATGGTACCCACGACACCGGAGAAAATCCTACTGTGGGGCTATGAGTGTAGAAACCGTATGCATTTGTTACGTCATTATATTTTACGCCCACTTTCAGAAGCGCTGGACCTAAGCTTTAGACTGTACGTAGCTATTCTCGTGCTAATTAGGTACCATGTGTATCTTTAGAGCTGATACAGCGCTGCTGTTTTCAAGTATAATTAGAATATAATAAAGTATTTAACAACAAAGTAAACAAACATAGGTAGCATTGTATTTTTCAGTCTTACACTTTCGTTGTCGGCCATAACTTGCAATGTACTTTGAAACGATGAGAAAGAGGCCTCCGGGACCGAACGGTTCGAGCTCCCACTCTAGCCGCCCGCAACCCCGGAAGCCCTTTTTAGTCGCCTCTTACGATAGGTGCCGTAGACCTGTTCTAATCCCGGGACTACAGGGAGAAAGGGTTTAAACGGTGTGTTAAGAATTCTAGAAAAAAAATCGCGTCGAAAAATCAAATTTAGGTTTTTTAATGCATAATAAACAATCTTATATATATTTTTTAACTAACACCGGATTCTGAAAAAGCATACCCATTAACTTTTTTTCGAGTTTTCCTAACCTTCAAAAGGTACCCGACGCCGTGAGAGCGACGCAGGGTTATGTGGGATTTTTACCGCACTAATCCCCTAAAACCCCGGTGGCCGTCAAAAACGACTCAGGGATTTGTAAAGGATTGCAACCGGAGTCCTCTGAGCGCGTTGCTCCATCGGGCTCCTCTCAGATGGGCGGCTGGGCCACCGCTCCGTCTAGTCTTTATGACGATATGCGACCACACATACCGCCGTCCTTCCCGGGATCGTCTGGCTGGACGGTTCAAGCTCCCACTCCTCAACCTTCACCTTCCGCAACCTTCACCTACACGCATCTCATCAACCCATTATTGGCCCATTGCTGGGCAGGGTCTTCTCTCAGAATGAGAGAGTTTAGGCCATAGTCCACCGCGCTGGCCAAGTGCGAATTGGTGGACTTCACGCATAATAATGGCTTTTTGCGATTTAATGGGACAATAAGGCCTCGCGAGGCGCTTCTAAATGCGAGGGTGTGGGCGAGGGCCCACTACACCCACTCCTAGCTGCGCCACTGATTCTTCCTAACACCTAATCTAATCAGCGACGCTCGTAAACTCCACATTTAGCATCACGGGCTCCCCTACAAATATTACGTCACAGTTATTATATTCAATAGAAGAGTGACGTAATACGTTCACACCGTATTGGATTTTACGTCTAAATTTAGGTCTAAGCGTGTTAGGTCGAACAGAAAAGGGTCCTTTGATTTTTCATGTATGAAATTTCTTTACATTGACTGCGTAAAGGTTTCCTGTATCGATCCTCGGAGATCCGAATGATATATTTAGATATTTATTTTGGGTTAGGGCAGCATCTCACCTTTTCTTCACCGCAGCACTCGCCGAAGGATGAAGTTCCATCCACACCAACTGGACTCGTGGCGGTCCTCCACGGTTCGGTTTGCACGCTCGTTTTTGCCAAGGACGTGTAAGTTGTGGAATGAACTTCCTCCTGAAGTATTCCCGGAGTGCTATGACATGGCGTTCTTCAAGAAAGGTGCGAAAAAGCTCTCCTTCACAGCCGGCGATGCATTGGCGACTCCTCTGGTGTTGCGAATGTCCATAGGCGACGGTGACTACTTTCCATTAGGTAGCCCGTCTGCCTTATCGTTAGGTAAAATTATAAAAAAAAAAAAAAACTCCCAAACTTATGTCATGGCCCGGTTAGTTACATATTTGTTCACTGTGTCACATACTTTTTGACGCATTTAGGAAAAATGGAGAAGACATTCCGATGTTTACTGTATTAAACATACCTTAATACAACTGATGACCCCCGTGGCGGAGCGGTTACCATACCGGTCTTATGGGCAATGGGTCCGAGTTCAATTCCCGGCCAGACAGGTATCTGAATTCATCATTCATTTAGATTCTTGTTCTGGGTGTTTGTGTATTGCACATGTCTTTATGTGTGTCCATGGAACCCACGATAAAGGAGAAAATACTACTTTGGGGCTGTGAGTGTAGAAAGTGTATTTTGTTAAGCTAGTAGAAGCAGTCCAAACGACCAAACGATCTTGCAGATCACCTGATGCTAAGCGGCCACTGCCGCCCATGGACATCTGTAAGCCCTCTTACGCACTAGCGGTTAATCTGGTCAGGAATCGAACGCGGAACTCACTGCGTGTCAGACCGTTATGGTAACCGCACAGCCACGGGTCGTCACAACTAGCGAGCGACTAGTTCGTTTGGACCACCCGTCGCGGACAGAGCCACGGGTTTAAGCTAGTAGTAATATCTGGGCATAACAGAAATCATCATTGGTTTCGAAAATAAATTCCTATTACAAACCAATTTGTTTGTTGTCTCAAAATTAATCTCGGGGAAAATAACCTTACATAAATCATTTTTGGCGGCAAAAACAGTTTTAACGAGGTCGTTTCGAGTTTCTCAATTAGATTTTTCTCGTTATTCGCCAAGGCAGGTTGTATTACCTGATAGAATTTTCTTGAACCAAATTGATATTTATGCTAGAGTAATAATCCTGGAAGAAATTGATACTTAAGGTTCTAATTTGGATTTCGGGTAGCATAACATTTATTGATATAGTACCTTTGGCGAAGGGAGATCTCCCGCCAGGCTAGGTGATCATGCCTGGGGAGCGGCCGTGCACCGACACTCGTTGTTCGGAACTTGTATATATGCAGGCTATTGAGAATACTTCGATAGCGTGTTTTCAGAATACTAGTAGCGCCATCCTATAGCACACACACCTATAACTTGTTCTACCACGTAGCAAGCTCTGGAGAGTTCTCTAGAAAAAAATGGGCATGGTCTACTAACTCACTATTGGCCATCGCTGCAACGTTTTTTTATACTTAAACCTAACGATAAGGCAGACGGGCTACCTGATGGAAAGTAGTCACCGTCGCCTATGGACATTCGCAACACCAGAGGAGTCGCCAATGCATCGCCGACTTTGAAGGAGAGCTCTTTTTGGACCTTTTTTGGGTTCATCTGGCTTGCAGAGGCAGCTGAGAGACTATATTGGACTCTTAAAGGCTAAAACCTCACGGTGTTCGTATTAACGCCCTCTATCGGGGCCACGGGTACGCTAATACCACTCGTGCGGTCCCGACGGCGTTTGCCCGCTTCGGGGCTCATCTAGGTTATCTATATATTCGTCCCTGTAGTTCCGGGGTCAGAATAGGGCTACGGTATCACCTGTCTGTCATAAATGTCATGTCGACTAAAAGGGGCTTCCGAGGTTGCGAGCGGCTAGAGTTGGAGGTTGGGAGTTGGTCCGTCCGAGGTTGGGAGCTTGAACCGTCCAGCTTGGCGATCCCGAGTAGGACCGCCGTACGTGTGGTTGCATATCGTCGTAAAGACTAGACGGAGCGGTGGGCCCAGCCGCCTATCTGGGAGGAGCCCGATGGGGCAACGTGCTCAGAGGATTCCGGTTGCGTTCGTTTGGAGATCCCGGAGTCCTCTTTTTTTTAAGCGCCGAGGACGGCCACCGGGGGGGGGGGGTTTAGTGCGTTGAATTTAGATTTCTTATTTGGATCTAAGTGTTCTCATATTCGTCGTTGTGATTGTCTATGACACCCACGACGCAGGAAAAACCCTAGTGGGGTATTATAGGCATTTAGTGTAGACGCGTAAATATTGTGCAAATCATACATGACAACCTTTAGCGCAAACATCTGCCCTCCAAACCGACAGGAAAACATTGGCTTATGAAATATGATGTTTGCTTACAGATAAGCAGTTCCTCTTAATATTTTTATTAGGCATTTTGCGTCAACGTACATACGTAGTTTGAACTCATTTGTTGACAGAGTAACTTTACCGTTGGTAAAAAAAATAACTAAGAGTACAGCGACACCCATATAGAAGTTCGTAATCCTAATTCAATAAATTGTAAGAATGAGCTAATAATTATAGTCTTATAATTTATACGAAATGAGAACCTTTAGCTTATGTTATACATAGTTACTGCATTTTTCTGCGCGGGTTTCGATGTAAACATCTTAGACAAAATATTTGAACGGAATTCTGTTAAATTGAAAGAAAGAAAGAAATAAATAAATATTTATTTATAAAAAATACTACAACATAATGTGGCATGATAACAGGATACATAACTTTTAAATAAGACCAGTGCTGCAGTAAAATTTTCCAAAAAAAAAACGCTTTCTCATAGCCCCACAGTAGAATTTTCTCCTGTGTCGTGGGTGCCATGGACACACACAAAGACGAATATACAAACACCCAGACCCAGAACTACAATCTAAACTCATCATTCAGATACCCGACTGGCCGGGAATCGAACCCGGGACCCATTGCGTGTCAGACCGGTACGGTAACCGCTGCGCCACGCGGGTCGTCCATACACAGCATAACCGCGGCAAATCACGGCCACTGATTTTCAGTGTGTTCCAATTCGACGAGCAGCTCGGTCGAGTGGTGTTTTGGCAAATTAATATAAAGAAAAGACACATAACAATACTTAAAATTAAAACATGACTAAATTGTGAAGTAATACACATATTGTCCACCAATTCGCACTTGGCCAGCGCGGTGGACTATGGCCTAAAACTCTCTCATTCTGAGAGAAGACCCGTGCCCAGCAGTGGGACAATAATGGGTTGACGACATATATATTATACACACAGTGTAAATACACGATGTTGAAAATGGCCATATCAAACATATGTTTATCTTTTTAGCGATAATATAGGCTGGGTAAAAAATAATGTGTCACCCTACGTCGTTATTTGCAAATATAAGTCACCAGATAAAGATATCGCTGGCCAAATGCGAATTAGTGGACTTCACACACCTCTGAGACCTTTTTAAAGAACTCTCGGGTAGGTTTCCTCACGATGTTTTCCTTCACCGAAAAGCAGTGATAATTAAACGCACATAAATCAGTGGTGCATGCCTGGGTTTGAACCTCGGACTTCCCGATTGAGAGGGCAAGTTTCAACCATTATCTATCACTGCTCTGCTATATTTAGATTTACGAACCCTTAAATGTATTTTTTCTTATTAATCGGTTGTACTGTGATGACCTCAACGCAATATGTAAACTTCACAGAGATTTGTCCGTAGAAAAAAGATATATTGAATATATTTTTTATGTCTTTTATATAAGGACACGATCATTTTTACATGGTAGGGGTCGAGCGCAACCTTATCGTGTCTCTTGTTTCATGGTTTGATATTCAGTTTTCGTTTTTTCTGTGTACAATTTGTACAATTTGTAAGAAAAGTGATTTTTATGAAGTGATAAATATTATATTCTAAATTTTGAACAGTATTAGGTGATATCTGGGGGGGGGGGGGGCAGATAAAATCTCACAAACTCTGCTTCCCTCGTTTGTGAGGTTTTCAAAAAATCCTCAGAATCACCTCATATAATTGACCGACGCCCCTCTATTTGTAAAGCAATACCTAGGAAAACAAAGTTCGCTTAATCATAAGTACCAGGCTATCATAAACACAAAGAAACGTATATAAACCCTAAACAAAACTCGACCTTGATGTACATATTAAGCGAATCGATCCGTGACATATTTGGGATTCCGACGTTTTATCGTTATACGGGTGATTTGAATGCGTATGCATGCCTGGTAACTGCCACCGATAGATGAAGACGCATCTTAACGTCAGAGGTGAAAAAAACGGTTAAATATACAACATGGGTAAATTAGAGGGTTATAGATGGTTAAATCTTTAAAGTAAAATAATTCTTCTTGTCTCGTCAATCCATTACTGTTCCACTGCTGGGCACGGGTCTTCTCTCAGAATGAGAGAGTTTAGGCCATAGTCCACCGCGCTGGCCAAGTGCGAATTGGTGGACCTCCCCCCTTTCCTCCCTGGGAGAGGGAAATAATTTTTAGGGTTCCGTAACCGAAGAGTGGGCCGGCCATATCGCTCGAAGGACCGATAACCGATGGGGAAGAAAGGTCCTCGAGTGGCGACCACGTTTAGGCAAAAGGAGTACAGGTCGCCCCCATACCAGGTGGACCGATGACCTGAAGAAGACAGCGGGAAACCGTTGGATTCAAAGGGCATAAGACCGGTTGGAGTGGCGCCATTTAGGGGAGGCCTATGTCCAGCAGTGGACATCAAAGGGCTGATGGATGGATGGATGGAACCGAAGAGTAAAAACGGGAGTCTATTACTAACATTCAGCTTTACGACTGACTGCTATCAGACTGTGTATCATAAACTACGATAGCGATCAGTTTCACAGATGAGGTTTTTTTTTTTATTTGACTGAAGTAGCAAACGAGCATGCAGTCCACCTGATGGTAAGTGGTCACTGCCGCTCATGGACATCTGTAATCAACTTCATACAGAACATGGGTTCTATCTGAAGTCAAACACAGATGCGTTGCTACTCCCGAGGACTACGATGGTCGCCTCATATAAAAGTGTGCCGGCAACCACACCCTTATATCGAAACGCAAGAAATGCTTCACGCTAGAAATAGGTGTGGCGGTGGTACTTCCCCGGTCGGACTACACTGGTTCTACCACCTTCACCTTCGTATTTCTGCTGCCGCTTTAACAAAATATACCTACTAAAACACAGAATAAAATAAATATGGTGTGGCTCATTTTTTGCTCGATAGGAGTAACGGAACAGAAAGTGCTGGAAATAACCGCATTTTTTTAAATTACCTATGTATTTACTTTATTTATATTCCTTCATGTGCGAATCCGACTCGCTCTTGACCGGTTTTTTATGAATCCGTCAATATATAATTTACTAGTTGACCCGGCGAACTTCGTTGCGCCTAAAAGTCAAAAATCTAAAATTATCAGTGTTTTTTTCC
The DNA here is from genome assembly GCA_949699795.1 of Spicauda simplicius. NCBI lineage: Eukaryota > Metazoa > Arthropoda > Insecta > Lepidoptera > Hesperiidae > Spicauda > Spicauda simplicius. The sequence continues at coordinate 7,800,849 of OX453084.1, forward strand.
ACTATATTAAACATCCAAAATGAGAGAGTTTAGGCCATAGTCCACCGCGCTGGCCAAGTGCGAATTGGTGGCCTTCACACACCTCCGAGAACCATTTTTTGTTTAAAGAACTCTCGGGTGTGTAGGTTTCCTCACGATGTTTTCCTTCACCGAAAAGCAGTGATAATTAATTTCTAATACGCACATGAATCAGTGGTGCGTGCCTGGGTTTGAACGTCGGACCTCCCGATCGAGAGGGCAAGTTACAACCATTAGGCTATTACTGCTCTAGGTCCACCAATTCGCACTTGGCCAGCGCGGTGGACTATGGCCTAAACTCTCTCATTCTGAGAGAAGACCCGTGCCCAGCAGTGGGACAATTATGGGTTGACGAGATATTAAACATGTATTATGTATTACATGTATTACACATTACAACCTTCCTCTTGAATCACTGTATGTATTAAAAAGAACTGCATTAAAATCCGTAGCGTAGTTTTAAAGATCGAAGTCGCTGTCTGTCATTATTTACATGTATATAGGGACAGACAGCGACTTATATATATTTTTTTTTATTTCACTAAAGTAGCAAACGAGCATGCAGTTCACCTGATGGTAAATGGTCACTGCCGCCCATGGGCATCTGTAATCAACTTCATACAGAACATGGGTTCTATCTGAAGTCAATCACAGATGTGTTGCTACTCCCGAGGACTAAGATGGTCGCCTCATGTAAAAGTGTGCCGGCAACCACACCCTTCCATCGAAACGCAAAAAATGCTTCACGCTAGAAATAGGTGTGGCGGTGGTACCTCCCCGGTCGAACTACACTGGTTCTACCACCTGTTTTATCTAGAGAAGCGACTTTGTTTTATACTATGTAGTGATGTATTGCCTCTTATTTATATTATACTTAAAATTAATGGTCCCATATTGTTCCCAGGTGGTAGAATGCAAGGAGAAGCGAACAGGGATGAAGAGGGCGCTGAAGGTTCTACACGATAGCGCGAAGGCCAGGCGAGAAGTCGAATTGCATTGGCGGGCGAGTGGCTGCATACATATTGTTGAGGTGAGTGCATGTTAATTTTATTTTTAACTGGAATCTATTTATTAATATGTGAAGCAAAAACTTTGCACGGTTATAGTGCACGTAGAGAAGGAGTGCAGAATGTTAATATTTTTTTTCAAATAATGCATATAACATACATGAAATTAACTAAGAACACATTACACAGACTACCGTGAATTTGTTACTAACACATAAATGATGTAAACGAAATAGAACATCCAATGTCTTGAAATGTCAGTGTTTTTGTGAAAATACCCGCTATTGCTTTTAAATGCGACTTAGATAATTAAACCTCTTTTTATATTTAACGGGTGCGTTAAAAATTACTTGAAAATTATTTAAATGTTACATTTTATTTGAATTTAAGAAATATTCGTACTACTTTGGACAATATGAAGTTTAGTTTTTTTAATTTAAATTACGGTCGAATTTCGACCGATGTGATGGGTAACTAGTTGTTATAATCAGGCCTCATTATTTTGTCACTTCTTTTTTTAAGGTTATGTTAAATATCTAAAGTTGAAGTCTATAATATTTTGTGCCCCCCTCATTCCTTGTCATTTCGTTTTGAAGAAAAATATACCTAATATTTTTGTTTCTTGCTTAAAATCAATATTTTTGGAAATAAAAGATGTAGGTACTTATATTTTTGATATTTTCGATTCTATTTCGATATATTCGAAACTTTTCTTTGAGGGCAATGCTTGCCCCTGCGTACTCCAGTAAAATCCTGGTTATATATAATACACTATTTAAACTAACTAGTCACCCGTCGCAACGGTCGAGATTCGACCGTTTTTTAAATTAAAAAACTAAACTTCATATTGTCCAAAGTAGCACCAATATTTCTCTAATTTAAATAAATTATAATGCTTTTCAAGTTATTTAGAATGCAACCGTTAAAAGTAAAAAGAGGTTTATTATCTAAGCTGCATTTAAAAGCATTAACGGCTATTTTGACACAATAATGCTTTTCAAGTTATTTAGAATGCAACCGTTAAAAGTAAAAAGAGGTTTATTATCTAAGCTGCATTTAAAAGCATTAACGGCTATTTTGACACACACATCTGACATTATTGACAGTGTTTTCATACTTAGACATTGAATGTTCTGTTTCGTTTATTATGTATGTTTGTGACAAATGCAAGGTAGTGTGTGTAATGTATTAAGTTGTTTTTATGTACGTTTTATGTATTATTTGAAAAATAATCCTTCTCCGCGTTATCCTTCTCTACATCAACTATAACCGTGCGCAATTTCATACTCCTCCGTCCGCGGCAAGTATCTCAAAAACGGATCACAAGTTTTTGCTTCACGTATTAATATATAGATATGGTTCGCCCTTGGAGTTATCATCGCCACACCTATTTAACTTTACTGCTTAGTGCTTTCAAGCACTCAATATAAATTAAAAAATTAAAGAATATATACACATAAATCGCCACTGACCGTTCTACGCGAGAACCTGGGGCGCACTGAAAATCGGCCGTCGTGGATGCCGCACGGGATCCGCGGCTTATGTCGAGTGCGACTCCATTTTCGTCTAGTTCTCGCTGCAACCTCAAATTTGTAGAAATAAAATATAGGTCTGTTTATAAGGTACAACCTTATAAACAGACCTGTTGTAGTAAAAACTGACGAAATAAATATATTTTTTCTTTCTTTCTTTCTTAATTTTTTTGGACCCAAAACAAAAAACCTGGCTACGCTTATGCCGTGTAGTAATAAAATCTGTGCGCATTAAAATTGTTTGTAAACAATGCCAAGCAGCGCCTTCTACAGAATTCTCGTTATAAAACGATAAAGTGAGAATGACGTCATAGCGAGATGTTGTACATATTCTGGGTAAATCCGCATCCTGGTGCGAAAATGGACTGGTTTTATTACCTGTCTGCGTCACAAGGGTATGTTTTTAGCATATGTAGGTATGTATGTCCCTGTAGTTCCGGGATCAGAATAGGGCTACGGTATCCCCTGCCTGTCGTAAGAGGCGACTAAAAGGGGCTTGCGGGGTTGCGGGCGGCTAGAGTGGGAGCTTGAACAGCCAGCCAGGCGATCCCGGGAAGGACGGCGGTACCTGTGGTCGCATACCGCCGTAAAGACTAGACGGAGCGGTGGGCTCAACCGCCCATCTGGGAGGAGTACGATGGGGCAACGCGCTCAGAGTATTCCAGTTGTGATTTGTTGAAGATCCCGGTGTCCTTTTTGTAGCGCTGAGGACGGCCACCGGGAGGGGTTTTATTGCGGTAAAAATCCCACATAACCCTGCGTCGAACCCCCTCGAAGAAAAAAAGGCATGTATGTGCGTTTTTTTGGACGTACCTATATAGGTACGTCCAAAAAAACGCACATATATACGTAGGTAAAATATTGTTATTATTACGTAGGTAAAATATTGTTATTATAATAATATTGGGATCAAATGACAAATGATAATGTACCATGGCAGAAATAGATAAAACATACAAACACTTTCTACACCTTCAAAAGGTACCCGACGCCGATTATGTGTGATTTTTACCTCAATAAACCCCCTGGTGGCCATCCTCAGCAGTGCGTGGAGGACACAACGTCGTCCTACACGGGGTCGCTCGGCTAGACGGTTCGAGCTCCTACTCTTACCGCCCGCAACCTCAAAGCCCATTTTAGCCGCCTCTTACGACTGGCAGGGGATACCGTATTCTGGGCCCGAGACTACAAAGACAACAGCCCAACACAAACACCCAGACCCAGAACAGCAATCTAAATGCATCATTCAGATACATGTCTGGCCGAGAATCGAACCCAGAAACTACTGCGTGTCAGACCGGTATGGTGAACGCTCCTCTAAGCGGGTCGAATCCTATTAACGAAAGATCTCGCTTTCTACACTCATAGCCCCACAGTAGGATTTTCTCCTATGTCGTGGGTACCATGGACACACACAAGACGAATACACAAACACTCAGACCCAGAACAGGAATCCAAACTCATCATTCAGATACCTGTCTGGCCGGGAATCGAACCCGGGACCAATTGCGCGTCAGACCGGTATGGTAACCGCTCCGTCACGCGCGACTAAAAAGCGGTTACAATTTTTTAACCCGCAAATATTGAATCCACGAATGCGGAAACAGTGAATAAAGAGCTTATACTGTCGTTTAAAAACATCATAAAAAGGAAGAGAAAAAGTTGTTTACAGATGAAGGTGGCCTTATCTCCTTATCTTAACGTGTTGAGTGATAAATTGTGCATGCATTTATATGTATTTATAAATATTGGAGTAATTTTGTAATGTTGCGCAAGTATATCTACGTCATACTACGTAAGACATTTATCGAATAACGCCCAAAGAAAAAAGGTAAAAATCTCTTCACTACAAAGTATAAAACAAAGTCGCTTCCCGCTGTCTGTCGCTATGTATGCTTAGATCATTAAAACTACGCTACGGATTTTAATGCAGGTTTTTTAATAGATTGAGTGATTCAAGAAGAAGGTTTTTATGTATAATACATGTATCATTACATAGTATAAAACAAAGTAGCTTCCCGCTGTCTGTCGCTATGTATGCTTAGATCATTAAAACTACGCTACGGATTTTAATGCAGGTTTTTTAATAGATTGAGTGATTCAAGAAGAAGGTTTTTATGTATAATACATGTATCATTACATAGTATAAAACAAAGTAGCTTCCCGCTGTCTGTCGCTATGTATGCTTAGATCTTTAAAACTACGCTACGGATTTCAATGCAGTTTTTTTTAATAGATAGAGTGATTCAAGACGAAGGTTTTTATGTATATTACATGTATAATATATGGAAGAAACACAGACAATTTTAGATTTTTGACTTTAAGGCGGAACGAAGTTTGCTGGGTCAACTAGTTTGTTATAAAAAGAAAACGAGCTTTTAAAACGAGTAAAAACGGGAGTCTATTACTAACATTCAGCTTTACGACTGACTGCCATCAGACTGTGTATCATGAACTACGATAGCTAGACAGTTTCACAGATGACGTTTTTTTTTCATTTGACTGAAGTAGCAAACGAGCATGCAGTCCACCTGATGGTAAGTGGTCACTGCCGCCCTGCGACATCTGTAAGCACCTTCATAAAGAACAGGGGTTCTATCTGAAATCTCCTACAGATGCGTTGCCACTCCCGAGAAGTAATATGGTCGCGTCTTATTACAGTGAAGTTGCTGGCTGGCTTTTATTTGACGACCCGTGTGGCGGAGCGGTTAACCTACCGGTCTGACGCGCAATGGGTCCCGGGCTCGATTCCCGGCCAGACAGGTATCTGAATGATGAGTTTTGATTCATGTTCTGGGTCGGGGTGTTGTGTTTCCGTCTTTGTGTGTCCATAGCACCCACGACATAGGAGAAAATCCTACGAGTATAGAAAGCGTATTTAAAAAGTCTTTGGGAATAGCTATATAGGTTGACCTTACTACAAAGAGGACTGCATACTCAATTGTCACTTCTATATTAGTAAATAACCGACAGTAAATAATAAATATGCATATATATTTACATATAATGACGTAATCTTACGTTCATCCTACCTACGTCAATATACGTCGAACGTCATTATCAAGCAGAGACACCTTGAAATATAATTATGTCGTTTTGATTATACCAGTCACCCGTCGCATCGGTCAAAATTCGACCGTAATTTAAATTAAAAAACTAAACTTCATATTGTCCAAAGTAGAACGAATATTTCTCAAATTCAAATAAATTGCAATAATTTTCAAGTAATTTTGAACACACTCGTTAAATATAAAAAGAGGTTTAATTAACTAAGCCGCATTTAAAAGCAATAGCGGGTATTTTGACAAAGACATTGACGTTTCTGACGTTATGTGTTTTCATAGTAAGACATTGAATGTTCTATTTCTTTTAGTATTTATGTATTTGTGACGAATGCACGGTAGTGTGTGTAATGTGTTTTTAGTTGATTTTATGCATGTAAAATACATTATTTGTAAAAAAAATATTAACATCCTGCACTCCTTCTCTACGTTCGCTATAACCATGCAAAATTTCATACTAATCCGTCCGCGGCATATTACTTAAAAATACTTCACAAGTTTTTGCTTCACGTATCACTATATAGAGATACTACGTTGGAAAATATGACTCAGGTGCCTCTGAGTAGCGAAAGAGACAGGCCATAAGGAATTCAAGAAAATTACTTTGTGACGTCGAATGACGTAGAGGTTAACTTATCGTTGACTGAACGACGTCAGTGCAATGAAGAAATGATAGCCTAGTGGTTGAAACTTGCCCTCTCGATCGGAAGGTCCGAGGCTCAAAGCCCTGGCACGCAAAACTGATTTTTCTAAAACTACGTGCACGTTAGAAAAATAATTATCACTGCTTTACGGTGAAGGAAAGCATTGTGTTGAAAAATACATACCTCGCACTAAAACCCTCCCGGAGGCCGTCCTCGGCGCCATAAAGTGGACTCCGGGGTCTCAAAAGGAACGCAACCGGAATCCTCTAAGCGCGTTGCCCTATCGGGCTCCTCCAAGACGGGCGGCTGGCCCCACCGCCCCGTCTAGTCTTGACGACGTATGCGACCACACATACCGCCGTCCTTCCCGAGATCGCCTGGCTGGACGGTTCAAGCTACTCAAGCCACTCTAGCCGGTCGCAACTTCAGAAGCACCTTTTAGCCGCCTCTTACGACAGGCAGGGGATACCGTAGCCCTATTCTGATCCCGGAACTACAGGGACGGAAACTACACACCCACGAGTTTAAAAAAAAACTCAAAGGTGTATGAAGTGTACCAATTCGCACTTGGCCAGCGCGGTGGACTACGGCATAATAGTCTCTCATTCTGAAAGAAGACCCTTGCCCAGCAGTGGCATAACAATAACACGAGACTCGAACCTTGTACCCCCGTTTTAATGGCCGAGTTGCAACCATTAGCTTTAAAGGACTTTGAAATAAGATTTATAGGAAAACACAGTGAGTTAACTCACATACCTACTTGTAATTTCTTAGTAATATTTTCATATATGTATTCAGAGATGTTTATACGCTGTGCGCGTTTTAATTGCTTTAAATTTTCCGTTTAAAATAACAAGTGAGATAAATACAAGCATAACCTAATATTCTGAGAATATTTTACTAGTTTTGTCCGCGACTTCGTTTGCGTGGATTTTATCATGATAAAGTGAATTCTGTCTGAATAAAGTGAAATCTGTTAATCCAGATTTTATATATCTGTGTGCCAGTTTTCATACAAATCCAGTCAATATATTACGTGACCACAACAATTAAGCGCATGAAACAAAAGCAGTTCCGTACCCCGCACCGCGCTTCTGTCCCCGCGCATCCCCTAGTGACGTGCAGTCGTGTATCGTCTAGGTGTTTACGTTAGCTAGCACGTGTTTTATGTTATTTCGTTATAGTGTAAGTTTAATGAGTGATTGTTGAATTTGTAAAGTAATTATTAAATTAGTTGATTATTCGTCAATAAACCTCAAAATGGCTAGGAAAAATATATGTAAGTGACAATTTGTAAGCGCCCGGCCTATGCAAAATAAAGACATTTCATTTCAATGGTTTATACTTGGAAGAGTTACAAACATCCATACATCATAATAAACTTTTATATTTATAATATACTATAATATAATGACCCGGCGAACTTCGTTCCGTCTAGAAGTCAAAAATCTAAATTATCAGTGTTCCTCCGCTATATTATGCATGTATTATACATAAAAACCTTCCTTTTGAATCACTCCATCTACTACAAGAACTATATTAAAATCCGTAGCGTAGTTTTAAAGATCTAAGCATACATAGGGACACACAGCCGAGAAGTGACTTTGTTTTATACTATTTATTTTTTATGTAGTGACAATATTTTTAATACAGGTCAGTTCGCTTGAGTTAAGTGAACTGCCAGAAGAGTGTCCTCTGTTTTAATCCAGGTCATATACTATGTGGGAGCCAATTATAAAAATCTAAAGCTCTTTTATAATTAAAATAGTTAAATAGATCTCTCGACAACCCATTATTGTCCCACTGCTGGGCACGGGTCTTCTCTCAGAATGAGAGAGTTATAAGCCATAATCCACCGCGCTGGCCAAGTGAGAATTGGTGGACTTCACACACCTCCGAGACCTTTTTTTTTAAAGAACTCTCGGGTAGGTTTCCTCACGATGTTTTCCTTCACCGAAAAGCAGTGATAATAAATTTTTAATACACACATAAATCAGTGGTGCGTGCCTGGGTTTGAACCTACGACCTCCCGACTGAGAGGGCAAGTTTCAACCGTCAGGCTATCACTGCTCTGTGTTAGACTATAACTGCTCTGTTAATAAAATTATTACACACACTACCTTGCATTTGACACAAACACATACATAATAAACGAAATAGAACGTTCAATGTTTTAATATGAAGACACATAACGTCAAAAATGTCATATGTCTTTGTCAAAATACCCGCTACTGCTTTTAAATGCAACTTAGTTAATAAACCTCTTTTTACCTTTAACGGGTGCGTTCAAACTAACTTGAAAATTATAACAATTGATTTAAATTAGAGAAATACAAGCTTTGGACAATATAAAGTTTAGTTTTTTCATTTAAATTACAGTCGAATTTCGACCGTTGCGACGGGTGACTAGTATATATTAAGGCATAAATAAGGCCGCTAAGCTTCAATGACGCTGACGTCAACGTCAATGCGAAACAAATTAATGCATTTAATGAGTTTTATATACTGTGTTATGTACTTAGCTTATTAAGAAGTAGGAAACAAATGGTAAATATTGGTGTAATGAGATGAAGGCCATTTGAAGGTAGGGAATTACCGACGTCCCTGTAGTTCCGGGATCAGAATAGGGCTACGGCATCCCCCGCCTGTCGTAAGAGGCGACTAAAAGGGGCTTCCGGTTGCGAGCGGCTAGAGTGGGAGCTCGAACCGTTCGGTCGGCGATACCGCGAAGGACGGCGGTATGTGTGGTCGCATACCGTCGTAAAGACTAAAGGGAGCGGTGGGCCCAGCCGCCCATCTGGGAGGAGCCCGATAGGGCAACGCGCTCAGAGGATTCCGGCAGGGATCCTGTGGAGGTCCCGGAGTCCTCTTTATAGCGCCGAGGACGGCTACCAGGGGGGTTTTAGTGCGGTAAAAATGCCACATAGCCCTGCGTCGCTCCCACTGCGTCGGGTACCTTTTGGTTCCCCCTTGAGAACAAAAAAAAGAATAACTTCTTAATCAGAGATGTATGTTCAAGAAGTTATAGTTATTAAATTGATTGCAATGCTGCAGACATTTTTTACGTGTCTCCTTGTAACACAAGACCGGTACTCATCGGTGTTGCGCGTTAATTAGTGAATGATGACGCAGCCTTGTCGGATTGCGCGGTTTAGATAAAATAGCAGACTGAACTTTGACCCACCGGTAAGGAAACGGCAAACTCAGGCACGCACCACTGATTTATGCGCGTATTAGAAATTAATCATCATTGCTTTTTGGTTAAGGAAAATATCGTGAGGGAACCTACACACCCGACAGTTCTTTAAAAAAAGTTCTGTGGGGTGTGTGAAGTCCACCAATTCGCACGTGGCCAGCGCATTGGACTACAGCCTAAAAAAACTCTCATTCCGAGAGAAGACCCGTGCCCAGCAGTGGGACAATAATGGGTTGATGGATTGTAACTTATGATATATCTTTAGAATCGTCAGTTAGCAAAGCGACATAGGCTATATAATTTTTTTATATGACGCCTGCAATGAAAGAAAAAAACGGCTTTGAAGAGACATGTTTTATTTACCGTGACAGTATAGATATTAAATAAAACTCCTAATTAGTGTTAATTTTAATAAAATATTATGCGAGAAATTATTATTAAAACAGAAAATCCCGACGGCTAAAAATAGGGTAAATATGCAGTCGAGTTTTTTTTGGAATTTTTTTGATGTGTCTCCTTGTAACATAAGACCGGTACTCATCAGTTGCGCGTTAATTAGTTTAGTAAATGATGACGCAGCCTTGTTGCGCGGTTTAGATAAAATAGCGGAGTGAACTTTGACCCACCGGTAAGGAAACAGTTCCAAAGGTTATATGACGTAACTTGCAATCGGGCTTTGAACCACGAGTTTGTTGTCCTCTATACATTTTTAACCGAGTGCTTCAGAAGGAGGGTAATGTTTTTTTAGCGTATGTATTTTTGTATGTATGTGTGTCAATTACGCACGCGCAATAACCTAAAGAGCAGTGATAGCCTAATGGTTGAAACTTGCTCTCTCAATCGGGAGGTCCGAGGTTCAAACTCAGGCACGCACCACTGATTTATGCGCGTATTAGAAATTAATCATCACTGCTTTTCGGTGAAGGAAAACATCGTGAGGGAACCTACACACCCGAGAGTTCTTTAAAAAAAAGTTCTCGGGGGTGTGACCTAAAACTCTCTCATTCTGAGAGAAGATCCGTGCCCAGCAGTGGGACAATAATGGGTTGACGATAAAATAACTTAAACGGCTTGACGGATTATAACTTATGATGTATCATTAGAATCATCAGTTAGCAGAGCGACATAGGCTATATGATTTTTTATATGACGCCTGCAATGAAAGAAAAAAACGGCGGGAGGGGGGGTGAAAAGACATGTTTTATTTACCGTGACAGTATAGATCCCTACTAATATTATAAATGTGAAAGTAACTCTGTCTGTCTGTCTGTCTGTCTGCTACTTATTCACGCCTAAACAACTGAACCGATCTTTATGAAATTGGGCACAAAGATAGTGTTGACTTCGAGAAAGGACATAGGCTGCTTTTTATCGAAAAAAATGGGTTGAAAGCATTAAAATCGGGCATAAATGTTTGTATGGAAGTTCGTTTTTGACAAAGTCCCATATTGACAAGTCGGTCAAGGGGTACGATAGACTTACTTAAAACCTTATCTAAATAATAAAACAAAAAAAAACATTGATTTCGAGTCGACAACATATATCCGTAAAATTCGGATTGTCGCGTATTTTGTTAAATTCTAATGTAAATATGTGTGACATGACAGTAGTGTGACATGACAGTAGCCATAATGGCCGCCCGGATGCCATTCTGAATTCATTCAAAAATAATACGTATAAATTTGTAACTATCAATTATCATAAAAATAGATGTGATTCAAATTGATTTTAATTTAATTTATGAATTTATGAAATACATTTGTCACTCCATGTTTAGGTTACATAAATAGTTTCTTAACTATTATTGCATAAATAAAGTTGTGTTATTGACCACACCCGTACATTTTTAGCGAAAATAAATATTATGGACAAAATACAATTGATAGTCTTTTAAGCAAAATACTAACATTAATAAGTCGATCAGTATCTAAATAAGATATAACAATTATATTATGAATTATTATTATAAAGAAGCTTATGCAACTTTTGTGATAAATAATTGCATTTATGAATATTGAAGAATCGTTGATGAACACTTGGCTCTAATAACAAACGAGCAAGGTCAACATTATTTTTATTTTTATATTTATGATATGTTCATTATAAATAATGTTATAGAAAACATACATTTAAATAACAACATATTTTAAATTAATTTTAGAATAACAAAGTGTGTCAAAATAAGCCAAAATAGATGATGTTCCTAACTCATAAGTATGTGAATTTCGCATCTGTTATTAAAATCGTGATGGCCGTGTGGTGCCAAGTCGGGCGGATTAGAAACGCGAGGTCTGGGGTTCGAATCCAGTTAGTTTTCTTATGCACATTATTATTATCTGTAGTTTTCATAAATACTAATTTTAGAATTATTTTTTAATAACCAGCTCATTTTTAAATATTATTTAGTATCGGAAATGCAAAGCTTTCGCCCGCCTGGGAATCAATGTGTCACAAAGTTTATATGAAATTAATAGAGGTTTAACCTCTGTCTGGTAAAAGTACAAAATAATTTGGATTTACCTTGCCGACAAATTCAAATTTTAATGTAATGAACCACAAACAAGGCTTAATAAAGATAAAGTATAAACATACCTGAGCGCCGCTTAAATGTTAGTAGAACCAAAATTAGTTTACGTATAATTGATACTGTCATTAGATTTTTAGTTTTAGTTAGATGCACTAGGGGGCACAGGTAAAACGTTTTTAATAAATTTACTATTAACAAAAAATATAAGATCAGATAGAAAAATAGCTATTGCCGTGGCGTAGTCCAGCGTTGCGCCCACACTTTTAAAAAGCGGTCATAATGCCTGCCTATTCGCCTTTGAGCGTCCACTCAAGATTTTTAATATTTCAAATCAAAGGAATACTGGAAATTCAATGCGGGATTGTTATTTGACTATTTGGGATGAAGATTCTGTAGATACAGCCATCGGGATCGAAGACATTATCCAACAAAATTTTTGGATTCCTTCAACCCGCCTCCCGGTACTCCTCCACACAAACATTTTTTTTTAATAAAAATACGCTTTCTACGCTCAATAAAATAGAAAATTTCTCCTTAAAATTCGTTTTTTAACTCTGTGTTGGTCCGGGTAATCCTTGACCGGCTAAACCGATTTTTACGGGTTTTTTACTATAGAAAATGTTATGGAACAACATATAGACTACTTTTATCGTAGAATTTCCACTGAATGGAGATTTGCGCGGGAAAACTTTGCGATACATTGATTTGCACGCGGGCGTAGCCGCGGGTACAGCTAGTATTAAATAAAACTCCTAACTAGTGTTAATTTTAATAAAATATTAGGCGAGAAATTATTATTATTATTATTAAAACAGAAAATCCCGACTGCTAAAAATAGGTAAATATGCAGTCGAGTTTTTTTTGTAATTTTTTGATGTGTCGCCTTGTAACATAAGACCGGTACTCATCAGTTGCGCGTTAATTAGTTTAGTAAATGATGACGCAGCGTTGTCTGATTGCGCGGTGTAGATAAAATAGCGGACTGAACTTTGATCCACAGGTAAGGAAAGGGTTCCAAAGGTTGTATGACGTAACTTGCAATCGGGCTTTGAACTTTGAACCACGAGAACGTCGTCCTTTACTATTTTATCCCTCGGCTGGGCACAGGTAGTGAGAAAGTTTTTTTTAAATTATAAGTGATGAGGGCTTTGGCCATACTGATCCATAGTTGAAGATTGAACCCTTTTCTAAAATAATTAACTAACTGATCGCCGCAGCTTCGCCTGCGTAAAAAAGAATCGATGTATCGATTGTCAGGTGGGAGTAAGATATTTTCCCACAGTAAAAAGTAGCCTATATGTTAATCCAGAGTGTCAGCTAACTCCCTACTAAATTTTATGGAAATCGCTCCAACCGTTTAGACGTGAGGAAGTAACAAACATACACACTCACAAACTTTCGCCTTTATAATAATAGTATGAATAGCCGACCCGGCGAACTTCGTTCGGCCTAAAAGTCAAAAATGTGTAATTATCAGTGTTCCTCCACTATATTATGCATATATTATAAATAAAAACCTTCCTCTTGAATCACTCTATCTATTAAAAAAACTGCATTAAAATCCGTAGCGTAGTTTTAAAGATCTAAGCATACGTAGGGTCAGACAGTGCGAAGCGACTTTGTTTTGTACTATGTAGTGATGATACACCCTTGCTACCATGATGCTTCTACAGTTGACAGGCGCATTTATAAAGAAGTCAAAATGGAGAAAAAATGTTAGATTGATATAACGGAGAAATCTTGGATATTTCCATCAAAATAAATTCCGTAAAAGGTAAATAATTAATGTTAGCAACTGGAAGTGATAACTATCATATTTTTTAATTGCTTTAAATAAAAGTTATTTTTATGTAATTTAATATAAATTGATAAAAAAACCGTTACTGTTAAGTAAAAATTAATTGAATTGAAATTACCTAAATTAATAATTAGTTATCTTAAAATTGCAACGGAGGGAGAATCCATCAATGTACCTACATATAACTTACATTTCTTAAGGTTTGCGCTTTTTTTTATAAAATATTGAGACAGTAGGTCATTTGTAATTCGTCCTGTAGTTCCGGGATCAGAATAGGGCTACGGCATCCCCTGCTTGTCGTAAGAGGCGACTAAAAGGCGCTTCCGGGGTTGCGGGAGGCTAGGGTGGGAGCTTGTGTCCCTGTTGTTCCGGGACCAGAATAGGACTACGGTACCCTCTGCCTGTCGTAAAAGGCGACTAAAAGAGGCTTCCGGGGTTGCGGGCGGGAAGAGTGGGAGCTCGAACCGTCCGGTCAAGTGACCCCGGGAAGGACGGCGGCATGTGGTTGCATGTTGCCGTAAAAACCAGAAGGTGCGGTGAGCAGTTCACGCCCACCAGAGAAGAGACCGATGGGGCACACGCTGAGGACACCGGCGGCGGACAACTGGAGATCCCGAAGTCCTCTTCGCAGCGTCGAGGTCGGCCACCGCGGGGGTTTTAGTGCGGTAAGAATCCCACATAACCCGCGTCGCTCCCACGACGTCGGGTACTTTTTGAAAGTTTCCCCCTCGAAAACAAAAAAAAAAAAGGTGGGAGCTTGAACCGTCCAGCCAGGCGATCCCGGGAAGGACGAGGGTACGTGTGGTGGAGGAGCCCGATGGGGCAACGCGCTTAGAGGATTCCGGTTGCGATTCGTTTGGAGATCCCGGAGTCCTCTTTATAGCGACGAGGACGGCCACCGGGGGGGTTTTAGTGCGGTAAAAATCCCATATAACCCTGCGTCGCTCTCACGGCGTCGGGTACCTTTTGAAGGTTTCCCCCTGGAGAACAAAAAACAGGTCATTTGTAATTATTTTCTAAAACACTCATTAAACAAGCGTACTGTGTGCCTAGTACTTGTAGCATTACTATGCTTATCTCCCTCAGTAAGTGAACGGTTTCATAGTTTAGCAATATGACGTCATTGTACACCGTTAACCGAACCGTGGGTGGAGGGCGTGACGTCACACAGTGTTCAATGGACTATGAAAACGGTAGTTATTAGCCATACGTCAATAAATCTATAGCTTACTAACTTTCCCGGCAAAATTTACAAAAAAATGTTTAGGATGGACAACCCTTATCACTAAGTAGCCATCCATCAATTACGTCACACGAATTTTATGATCTTTTGACCCCCCCCCTCCCCCCTGTCACAACTGGTCACATTTGTGAGACCCCTCGCTAGCGTAATGTCAAGAAAGACCCCCCTCCCCCCAATAGTGCTGACGTAATACTCGAACTGCTCAAACTACACTGGTTCTTCCACCTTGAAAACACCGTGGTAGACGCGATATATGCGGGCGAAGCTGCGGTACTAATCTAATCCTTAATTCAGTTAAAGTATAGTTACTCTACAGTACATCGGGCGCACAGCGTTTGCGGATTATGACGTAATATTTACCGTTAGGGTCAATACACACTAATCCGGTCTCGTTGTTCATGCTTCAGTGGTGTATTGTGTCATCGGCCTTTATTTTATGTCTATTTTGATCCCAGCTGCATTTTGCATGTTTTAGGGTTCCGTACCTGAAGGATAAAACGGAGTCCTGTTTTTTTATATTTTAACCATATATAAGGCAGACGGGCTACCTGATGGAAAGTAGTCGCCGTCGCCTATGGACATTCGCAACACCAGAGGAGTCGCCAATGCATCGCCGGCTTTGAAATAGAGCTCTTTTCGCACCTTTTTTTTATAAGTTTGAAGTAGCAAACGAGCAAGTAGTCCACCTGATGGTAAGTGTTCATTGCCGCTCATGGACATCTGTAAGCAACTTCATACAGAACATGGCGTTCTATCTGATGTCCATCACAGATGCGTCGCTACTCCCGATGACCAAGATGGTCGCCTCATATAAAAGTGTGCCGACAGCCACACCATTCCATCGAAACGCAAGAACAGCTCCACACTAGAAATAGTGGGGCGGTGGTACTTCCCCGGTCGAACGGGGCTGGTTCTACCACCTGGAAAACTACTTTCCATCAGGTAGCCCGTGTGTCTTATCTTTAGGTTAAAATAAAAAAAGAAAGGATCCCGTTTTACCCTTTGGGTCGAGAGTAGCCGCCAGTCGAGTCAGTAGAGTCAGTACAGTCGCCAATGCATCGCCGGCTTTGAAGGAGAGCTCTTTTCGCACTTTTCTTGAAGAACCCCATGTCATAGCACTCCGGGAATTACTAAGACTCCGCTATCGATCTGTCACCAGGCTGTATTTCATGAATCGTGATAGTTAGACAGTTGAAATTTTTACTGACGGTGTATTTCTGTTACTGCTATAACTAGAAATGCTAAAACAAAATAAAATAATTATACATATATATATATATATAAGGTCCTATGTATAGAGTAAGTAAATATTAAGGTTTTCTGTAAAGCCAACGCTGCCACCACCGCCCTCTGGATGATGGTGACAACGGAGGCTTAAGTGGAGCTAAAATACTAAGACTGACAAAATGAATGCTATATGAAAAAAGGCACGAACGGTCCGTCTGTGGAGCTGTAATTTTATGATTAAAAAAAAATTAACATTTATAGGGCCCATACAACAAATGTGATTTTGTATTGATACTATTACGGAACCCTTCGTGCGCGAGTACTACTCGCACTTGGCCGGTTTTTTAAAATTTCAGTGGAACTTTAAAAAAATATAGTAGACAAAATCACTGCATAGTATAAAACAAAATTGCTTTCCGCTGTTCCTATGTAGGTTTAGATCTTTAAAACTACACTACTGATTTTAATGCAGTTTTTTTAATAGATAGAGTGATTTAAGAGGAAGGTTTCTATGTATAATACATGCATAATATAGTGAAGGAACACTGATAATTTCAGATTTTTGACTTTTAGGCGGAAAGAAGTTCGCCGACTCAACTGGTATAGAATATTCCAAACAACTCACAGCATAGAAAAGGTTTTCGACTTTTACGAAGGAACCCTAGATATTATTGTGATAGGAGTGATTATTCACTCGTCACTGACAACTGAAACTGAGTCGATTCATATAACATATCATATGTTACCATCCATCAAGCCGTTTGGGCTGCAACGCGTGCCAAAGGCATATATATACATACATACAGAGCAGTGATAGCCTAATGGTTGAAACTTGCCCTGTCAATCGGGAGGTCCGAGGTTCAAATCCAGGGTCGCACAACTGTTCTATGTGCGTATTAGAAATTAATTATCACTGCTTTTCGGTGAAGGAAAACATCGTGAGGAAACCAACACACCGGAGAGTTATTAAAAAAAAGTTCTCAAAGGTGTGTGAAGTCTGCAATTCGCACTTGGCCAGCGCAGTGGACTATGGCCTAAACTCTCAATCTGAGAGAAGACCTGTGCTCAGCAGTGGGACAATAATGGATTGAAGAGAAATTTGGCGACTTATTTGCGAAGCGTTGATTCAGTATTCGCAAAACATTCGCATCAATTCTTGCGGATGCGAATATCTAAAAACACGCAAATATTCACGAATGCAAAAATCACTAGTATGTAGATATATCATCGGCGAGTACTTTATCGATTATTACCTATTTTCACACACGGCGTATAATGGCCTTTTCTTTCTGTGTCATAAAATACATTGACGTGTGAGGGAAACTATATGAACGGACATACAACAATAGTCTATTATCTTATTATTGTGTCAATCACACATTTACTCATTTACAACGGTTTATAGTCAGTTTTTAATTTTTAAAGTTATACTTCTTTAGGTGGGTAATGAACAAATGATGAGAGTGAAGTTTTAAGATTCCTCACACAAAAGTCACAGTATGAAGTTGAAATGAGAATGAAAATGCTATATGTCGGCGGGACGGCGCGACACCGCGTATTTATGAAAAACACGTCGCCGAAAATAATTATTTTAGTTAGTTTAAAGATCGAAAATTGTTTGTTTATTAAAATAGCAATATTTAGTGATTTTTAGAATTGTAATTTAGTTTACCCTCCATAAATTTGTTATTGTCACCTCACTAAACATTGTTATAAAAAGGCGAGCGCCTGCCGGTAGAAAAAAGATTCTTGTTTAACCGTCGAAGCGATCGGACCTCCTCAATTGTGAATAATTCGAAGAAGTTTATTCCGTAGTTTTACTTGAAATCTTCAAGAATGGACAGTAATGAAGACTCCTGGCCTTCCTGACACCACATTTCACACAAATTCACTTCGTTATATATAGCTATACCGCGGCAGTCCTGGAGTGCCGCACGTTTTTTTTATCTTCTTTAGGCGCGTTATGAAAAAATGATGAGAATAAGGCGAAAGATAAAACTTTTACAAAGATTTTTATCTTATTCCGCCAAAGAAGTATAACTTCTAACGCGTATACATAAGTTAACAAACACTTTTTTTTATATTATTGAAGTCGCAAATGTGTATGCAAACAGCACATGGCCACACATGCCGTCCTCCTACATGGGGTCGCTTGGCTGGACGGTTCGAGCTCCTACTCTTACCGCCCGCAACCCCTGCAGTCCCTTTTAGTCGCCTCTTACGACAGGCAGGGGATACCGTAGTCCTATTCTGATCCCGGCACTAAAGGGATAATGCGTTGCTACTCCTAAGGACAAAAAAAACCATTGTCCTTATGAAAGTGAGCCGGCAACCACACACTTGCACCGAAACGCAGAAAATGCAGACCCTAGTCCTGTTAATTACAGTGGTTTACATAATATATCCAGTCGTTGCCGCGTATGGAAACGAAACGCAAAAAATAGTTCCCGCTAGAAATATGTAGGTTGATTCATTTGACTTGAATTTCACACATTTTTTTTCTTTCCCAGATAATCGACGTATACGACAACACATACGGTGGCAAACGGTGTCTTCTGGTGGTGATGGAGTGTATGGACGGCGGGGAGCTATTCCAGCGTATTCAGGATAATAGAGAGGGTGCCTTCACTGAGAGACAAGCTGCAGAGGTACAGGCAAATGTAACTTGATGTGTTTTGTTTTTATACGTGTGCAATCCACCTGATGATCAGCCATTGCTGCCCATGGGTTAATCAAACCCAGATAAAATTAGAGTCTTTACTTAGGTTGGCCACCGAGGTTATTCTTAAAAAGCAGGTTGTCTCAAATATCAATAATCAGACCAGAACATAGCAGCCCTTCACATTACTGTTGGCGAAAGTAAAACACATCTGAGCTTTTGAAGTAATTTTCGCGTTAAAACTTAATCTAATGGAAACTGCGGGGAAACCCACATGTATTGGAGATATTTGTAAAAGTTCTCTAACGCGTGCTAAGTTCACCAATCCGCAGTTGACGCGTGGCTGAGTATGGGCTAAACAATTAACTCTAAGAGAAGACTTATACTCAGCAGTAAGACAATAATAGGTTGACGGCGAGTTTTGTTTTCGTATAATGGCTGGTTTGCACAGTGTGAACTGCTGCCTAGCTAGTAGACAGCTACTCGGCTTGCCTTCTCGTACGCCAGTAGCTCAAATTATCTAAATGTCTCGCTGGCACTGGCGAGCTACTGCTGAACGTGCCTAAACTATGCGAGCGACGTCCGAGCTGCTGTCATGTGCGAGTTGCTGGCAGGCGAGCAGGCGAGTGAAAACAATAAATGTTGAAGTAACTCGGATGCAAGCTACTGTACAACTCGTACGTGCGAGTTACTCGCAAGTGACGTCCAAACAGTGCGAGTAACTGCAGTGCAGCTATTCGGCAGGCTGACTCATATGCTAGCTCGCACGGTGTAAACTAGGCATTAGCTAAAGGAAGCAAGGCGAGATGAACTAAAGTGGATCTTTGCACTACGATAATCTCAATTAGAAGCTCGCATTTAAAAAAAGTTTTGTAAGGTATGAAATAGCGATTCAGGATCGCGTGGCGTCATATTTTGCCCAGTGGCTCGTTATACTTTGGCAAGAATTTCACAACATCACGTTGGCTTGATTTAGACAAGATCTTTTAGCCAAAAAGAGACATTTAGAACTATATGAAAACACTTATTTTTACCTAATCACTTTTACAGATAATGCACTCAATTTGCGTGGCCGTCCGCCATCTACACGACTCAAACATCGCGCATCGGGACATCAAGCCAGAGAACCTTCTCTATACTAGCATGGAACCGAATGCGATATTGAAATTGACTGACTTCGGCTTCGCCAAAGAGACTCTAACGCCAGCTGACACGTTACAAACGCCGTGTTATACGCCATATTATGTTGCTCCTGAGGTAAAAATATTATAACCTGTGGGAATTGGTCTTATGAATTTGGTAATTGCTTGATGTACTTAACGAAATTGTGTACTCGTGGAAGATCTGCACCTTATATTTAAGGAGTTCCTTAAAAGTAAATATTTTGTTAGTTTTTTTTAATGACGTGTAAAAAGACAAAGTTTTTTTAACAATTTAGACCCCCCCCGCAAACCATGTAACGCAAGGTAACGTTTTCCTGCAACCCTTTCACCCTCCCTGAACTTTGGCAGCAAGTCGTTGTGACTGAATTTTACGTAAATAAGGTTTTAAACTTAAATATAAACAAACACGGTACATAATGCGTTATTCAACCCCCTTCTTCCTCTCTTGTAACGCATCGTAACGTTTGACAAGACCCCCCCTCCCGCCAAATTGTGTTACGTAATACTTGAACGCTCCCTATTTCGATTGACTTGGCAATCGCATTATGTTTCTAATTTACTATTATTAATTTATTATTCATTTTGTTTTTTGCAGGTGCTAGGTCCAGAGAAATATGACAAGTCGTGCGATATATGGTCTTTGGGCGTGGTCATGTACATCCTACTGTGTGGGTTCCCACCTTTCTACTCTAATCACGGGCTGGCCATATCTCCTGGGATGAAGAAGGTATGTTATTTTTATTATATACAAGTAGCGAATGAGCATGTTGTCAGAGGTAGCCTAATTGTTGAAACTTGCCCTCTCGATTGGGACGTCTGAGGCTCAATTCTCAGGCACGTTGTACCGCAAAATTTCACAAAATTATGTGAGTATTAGAAATTGAATATCACTACTTTTATTGTTAGGCAGAACGGAGTTCGCCGGGTCTAGTATTCGATAAATGTCGTTTCAAACAACTTGATAATATTATAAATGCGAAAATTTATCTGCTGTTCATGGAAGTTGGATCAACTTCATACAGAACAGGTGGTCGGTCTGAAGTCAATCACGGATGCTTTGTCATAAGACTAACACGGTCGTCTCCTATTTGAGTGAGTTGGCAACCACATAAAATAATGTAGAAGTCCGCTTAACCACACCCTTTCCCCTCGTGCAAGAATTGCTTCACGCTAAAAATAGGTGTGGTTCGTTCTACCACTAATCCTACATTTTTTACGGCCCTTTACATTTCACTCTCAAGTTTACTACTTACTATAGCCTAAAAAGTGTAACTTCAAACAATATTAATTTTACATCTCTTTCTTCCACAGCGAATTAGACTAGGACAGTACGATTTCCCGGATCCCGAATGGTCGAACGTCTCCGCGGACGCCAAGAATCTCATCAAGGGAATGCTTTCAGTGGATCCGGCGAAACGTCTGACAATACACCAGGTATTTTGAAATTATATTAGTACTACTGATTTTTCAGATCACACACACGCTCCTTCTTTCTCGTGCGGTATGTCTCTCTCCCTTTTACGTACACACACGCGCGCACTATACAGGCAGGCAGGCACACGCATGCACACGCTCTCTCCCGCTCTTTCATGCACTCTCTATCTCTTTCTCGCACACACATGCGCGCCCTACAGGAAGGCATGCACAGGCGCACACGCTCTCTCTCTCTCTCGCTCTTTCATACACACTCGTTTCTCTTTCTCAGACACACGTGCGCGCTAGTGTTGCCCAAATGCAAGAACAAGACGAGACTTAGCCAGTCTTGGTCTTGGTCTTGCGCCAATACACCTGATCTTGGTCTTGGTCTTGGTCTTGCGCTTCCCAGTCTTGGTCTTGGTCTTGCAGCAAGAGTCTTGCAAGTCTTGCAATTACCTATTAGTCTATTACTATTTATTAAAGTTTACTTTAAATCTTAGAAAAACGTATTAGAATTGGAACATTGTGAGCTTGAATTAACATAGCCATAGTAAAGATCAAGCAGATTAATAAATAACTGAAGATTTGATAAGAAATTCGAAAAATCAACTGACCTATATGTCGTTTTCCATGGAAGTAACTGTTTCTTAATAAACATTTATGATTTATATTATAAATATATTTTTTTATTCGCTATGTTTATGGTATTAGTCGTAATGCGCATAGGTCCAGTTTTTCATATTCTTTGATACAGTTTTTTGCGTCTCATAGAATTCCTAAGCGTACCTACCTATACACCGAACTGTTACACCTAACTACTCAGTGAAATAGCGCTAAGTCCTAGCTGCAAGACGCAAGAGTCTTGCAGGCTATGTCTTGTTCTTGCTCAAGTCTTGCACGGTCAGTCTTGGTCTTGGTCTTGCTAAAAATACGCGGTTTTGTTCTTGGTCTTGGTCTTGCAAAAACGCAAGAACAAGACCAAGACTGCAAGACCAAGACTGAATTTGAGCAACACTAGTGCGCGCCATTACGTCAGGCAGGCACACGCATGCACACAATCTCAAACACGTACGCAGGCAAACACGCTCTCTCTGTCTTTCTTTCTCTCACTCGCTCGTAATCTTGCTCGCACTCACATGTAGGCAGGCACATGCATGCACACGCTCTCAAACACGTACACGGGCATACATACACTCTCCCGCTCTTTCTTGCACTCTCTATCTCTTTCTCGCACACACATGCGCGCCCCATACAAGCAGGCAGGCACGCACACGCGTGCACACGCTCACAAACATGTACATAGGCGCACACACACACACTCTCTCTCTCTCTCGTTCTTTCTTGTGCTCTCGTATCTCTTTCTCGCACACACATGTGCGCGCCATTAAGGCAGGCACACGCATACACACAGTCTCAAACACGTACGCAGGCAAACACGCTCTGTCTGTCTTTTTCTCTCTCTCTCTCTCTCGCGTGCACTTACACACACGCGCGCGTGCGCATGTAGGTAGGTAGGCACATGCATGCACACGCTCTCTCAAATATACACATATATCTCATTTCATACGTTATTTTTCCAGGTGATGGCGAGCCCCTGGATCCGTGTGTTCACACAAGTCCCCCAGACGCCCCTGTACACCCACACGCTGCTGCGGGACGCGGGGGACGCGTGGGCGGACGTGCAGGACGAGATGACCAGGTCGCTGGCCACCATGCGCGTGGACTATGACCAGGTTAGTGTGGACACCCCGCTCTCCCCCAGACGCCCCTGTACACCCACACGCTGCTGCGGGACGCGGGGGACGCGTGGGCGGACGTGCAGGACGAGATGACCAGGTCGCTGGCCACCATGCGCGTGGACTATGACCAGGTTAGTGTGGACACCCCGCTCTCCCCCAGACGCCCCTGTACACCCACACGCTGCTGCGGGACGCGGGGGACGCGTGGGCGGACGTGCAGGACGAGATGACCAGGTCGCTGGCCACCATGCGCGTGGACTATGACCAGGTTAGTGTGGACACCCCGCTCTCCCCCAGACGCCCCTGTACACCCACACGCTGCTGCGGGACGCGGGGGACGCGTGGGCGGACGTGCAGGACGAGATGACCAGGTCGCTGGCCACCATGCGCGTGGACTATGACCAGGTTAGTGTGGACACCCCGCTCTCCCCCAGACGCCCCTGTACACCCACACGCTGCTGCGGGACGCGGGGGACGCGTGGGCGGACGTGCAGGACGAGATGACCAGGTCGCTGGCCACCATGCGCGTGGACTATGACCAGGTTAGTGTGGACACCCCGCTCTCCCCCAGACGCCCCTGTACACCCACACGCTGCTGCGGGACGCGGGGGACGCGTGGGCGGACGTGCAGGACGAGATGACCAGGTCGCTGGCCACCATGCGCGTGGACTATGACCAGGTTAGTGTGGACACCCCGCTCTCCCCGCAGGTGAGTGGCAGCCCCTGGGTCCCCGTGGTCACGCAGGTCCTTTGATGATCCAGAGGATCTCTGATAGTGTAATACTGTCAACTATGACCAACTTTTATAATATAAGTATGATCCCAATCTCAAATACTTACATTTTTTAAGCCTGCAGAAGGATCTTGGTTCCCTCTGCAACTTTACAATGGTGAGTAATGACCTGATGTTCTGATGACCTTTGTGACCTTCCTTTTTTGTTTATGAGGGGGAAACCTTTAAAAGGTACCCGACGTCATGGAAGCGACGCGGCTTATATGGGTTTTTACCGCACTAAACCCCCAGGTGACCGTCCTGGGCGCTACAAAGAGGACTCCGGAATCTCCAAAGGAACGCAACCGGAGTCCTCTGAGCGTATAACCCCGTCGGGCTCCTCACAGATGGGCGGCTGGGCCGACCGCTCCGTCGTAAAGACCAGAGACTTTACGACGGTATGCGACAACACATATCGTCCTTTGGGATCCTACTCTAGCCGCCCATAACCCCGGAAGCCCCTTTTAACGCCTCTTACGACAGGCAGGGGATACCGTAGCCCTATTCTGATCCCGCTTGAGGGGAATTCGATTGAGGGGTCTGGACTTGAATGAAGATCAGATCGTGTTACAGAAAAATCTTAGCTACGATGAAGAAGAACAAGTAGAAGAGAAAGTTTTAATAATGATGACCGTGTCTTGACCGTGTGCCCAACAATTATAAAAGTAAAAAAACGCTACCCAAAACACAATAGATGTATTTTTCCGTAAAAAATTATTAATAATATGTATTGCATTAAATGTTCTTAGAATTAAAGTGATTGATTAAAATGATTTCTATTTTTTGTACATATTAAATTTTAACTATATTTTATCTTTTAGACTCGCGAATTTAAGTTAACGCGTTTTTTTTCGGAACATATTCCTCGCGTAAAACGGGGTATTACAAGATACAATCATTACGCTATCATTATTATATGTGTTACTAAATTAATATTTTTTTCTAATTTCCAGGTGCAAATTAAGGCTTTAGAACAAAGCAACAATACGCTATTGAACAAGAGACGGAACAAAGTCGGTGCTTGATTTGACTACGTGTAATGACTGTCTGAAATATATATGTATACCGCGGATGCACTCGCGTTTACATGGGTACTTTTGATAATGTTAAGTTGTGATTTATCGACGATAGAAAATAAAGTTGTTGTGTTTTGAAAAAGTACTAATTATTATTAAGTAAATTATATATACATAAAATCTATTTAAAATATTAGAATGGTTTCATAGATTTTTTTGGTGTTAACTATGTAGCAGACCAAAATAAAATAATAAATAAATAGATTTAATAGTAGTTCAAAATTCAATATATACAAATTGAGGTACTAGTGGACTATCTCATTTGAGTTTTTTTTTTTATTCATTTATAATTTTTTTTTGTACATAAACAATACATAAAAATCAGACATTATAAAGTTAGGTACAAAGGACTACTATTATCTGTATTTGTCTTAAAAAATACGGATTTAAGTTAAAAACATAAAATGAATGACATTTATATTAAAATGGTGTCATACATACCATTTTAATATTAAATTAATTCATAGTTTAAAATGTCAATTTTTATAGTTTAAAATTCAATATATACAAAATAACACACCTAGCATACTATCTAATTTAAAAATTATGACTTGTAGATTTATTTTTAGGCTATTTAAGTAGTATTTTTCGAAATACAACAAGATTGTTTTCTAGCGAAGATATACAGAATGTTAATTTAAGATAAGGACTATAAATGTATTTTCAATTCTTTAAATTTAGTAGGTTTGATTGGAAGCGACTTCAAACAGAAAAAATCTTAAAGCTAAGAATGTTTATTAATACATATTCTGTCCCTCTATATTTTTACAATGTAGGTTATGTACAGACATGTGGAACTTGTTTTTATTATATGTATATAGATGTCTGTGTGCATCTACGTACGTGAAATAGCAACTACCTATGTACGAAAACGAGTAAAGCAAAGAAGTATATATTCTTACGTATATGTTATGTACTACGTAAGAATTATTGTGTATTTATTATGCGTTTAATTTTTACTGAACTGAGTACTAAACTGAGCAAACGAAAAATGAACGAAAGTACATATATAAAGTACATAGAAAGCACATATGTAAAGTACATATTATGTCCATTATTGCACACGGAACATTGTCCTACGGCACAAATTATGGTAAATTTACGCGCGAAACTGAGGGTTATGTGTTACAGTATTGTCAAAAACAAATATATAGCCAGTCACATAATGTGTTATATCTTCACACGAATTGTCTCCAATTAACAATTGTATGTAACTTGTTCGACATATTTGTCCCCCGCTACAAAATATATATTACATAGGTTTACAGAATCTTTATATCTCATAAGACATACGAATAAAGTATATTGTCACTTAAAATGAGAAATTGCTCGGTATATGTACAGTCACGAGCAATAAGATGTGACTACGAACAGATTAGCAAAAGTATCTGACCCAAGGAGGAGTTCAATAATAACTGACTACACGAACGCAGCAAAAATATCTGACATGAAAATTATGTACAATTTATGTATTATAGAAAATTATGTAGACGAACGTCAAATCGCATAATTTTGACGCTACTGCATTATGCGGCCTTTCAATGTCAGATATTTTTGCTGCGTTCGTGTAGTCAGATATTATTGAACTCCTTCTTGGGTCAGATACTTTTGCTAATCTGTTACGTAGTCACATCTTATTGCTCGAGACTGTACATATCGTCGCTTAAGTTCTAACACCGCGTAACTCAAAAAATGCTCATTTTGAGTTAATGAAATAATGGTATCTTAAAATAATGTAGGAACATGTTAAAATGTAACATAAAAAAAAATATTTTAATATGAGAATATTAATATTTTAAACGCAATATATTATTTGGTGGTTGTACTTAAAATAAATATTCGAGGCAGTTTATTTGCTCTCGCGAAATGTTGCTAATTTTGAGATCCGCGATGTTAGGACTTAAGCGACGATATGTGTCTTTCTCTGAGTGTTTCTTCGCCCGATTATTGTTCGTTCAGTCGATAATTGTGTTACTTAATCGCAAGTAACTTTATGCCTCGCTACATTACATTGTATAAAACAAAGTCGCTTCCCGCTGTCTGTCCCTATGTATGCTTAGATCTTTAAAACTACGCTACGGATTGTAATGCATTTTTTAATAGATAGAGTGATTCAAAAGGAAGGTTTATATGTATAATACATGCATAATATAGTGGAAAACCGCTGATAATTTAGGATTTTTGCTTTTACGCGGAACCAAGTTCGCCGGGTCAACTAGTTATGTATAAGATATCTTCGAATGTTTGTGTCAAGCTAATATAATATTTATGTCGCACAAACTGAAATGTTGACTATAGCTAACTTCATGGTGTCGGCATTTCGTGACGCTGTGCGCGCGCATCGTAAAAATTTACTCGCAACATTTTTTCCAAATAAATTATACCTTCGAAAACCACGTATCATGAGTAACCGTTACATTTTAAAATGTAATAGGTAATCAATGTTGATAACACCTGTCTCTTGTAGAGATTAAAACGACGCATTCAAATTCGCCTCATTTAAATTTGACACTAGAAAAACATTAAACTTTAAAATAATTTGCTTTAACAAAACTACATAAACAGTTAGCATTAACTTGAAAATAAATGTATCACTTAAAATAAGCACAAGCAATAATAATAATAAAAGACTATAACGGAATGTGCTATATGCATTTAATTAAACAATAATCTTAATTACATAATAACGAATAGATTAATTTAATTATGTTGCTATAATAATGACATTTAATATATAAACGGGCATACATTATTTACGTGGTCTATTAATTAGGTGATTTCTTGATTATCTTTCAAAAGGTGAGATTGCCTAGATGTGAAATTATTCAAAAATTAACGAGAAAATAATAATAATTTTTATTTGCTAAATAAGGTACGATATGGTGTTAAATTAATATATTAAATGGCCTCTTACTTCACCTATAAGGGGTGCAAATTATAAAAATAATGATTTTAAATTAATCAGTTAATTAATGTACATGCTTTGCTTAATTTAAACCTCTTTTCTCGGACTTTTACTCGGTTGCAGAAAAAAAACGTGGAATGTAAAGATCTCCCCATCGTATATTAAACTAGCTCTTACCCGCGGCTTCGCCCGCACGGTCAAAGGGAATTAACATTAGCATTTGATAGCGTGATTCACATCTTGCATATGAATTTTACTAACGCCATCTATTAACAACGTCTGGAACTACTAAATATGTATCAACTAACAAAACCTCGATATTCTCATGGGAATGAGAGAGTGCGGTAAAAAGTCGTAGTAGACGGTAGTCTACGTCACTCTCCGCCCTCCTATCTCATAGCATATAAACCACATCATATAATAGCTGTGTGGCGACGTGAAAGAGGTACAAACAAACACTTTCACATAATATTAGTATGGATTTGATTAAATTTTACCGTCCTCCCTAAATGTCTCACATAATGAATGGATGTACACTTCTCTCGACAAGTTTTGATGAGATACCAGAGGGGGGAATGTCTGACGTAATGTATGTCCCGTAACGGTGCAATTTTTGGTTTAATGCGTTCCTATAAGGGTCAGTATGTATCTGTCGGAAGGGCAGGCCAAATGTCTTTTTTTTTGTTCTCGAGGGCGAAACCTTCAAAAGGTACCCGACGCCGTGAGAGCGACGCAGGGTTATGTGGGATTTTTACCGCACTAAAACCCCCCGGTGGCCGTCCTCGGCGCCATAAAGAGAACTCCTGGACCTCCAAAGGACAGCTGCCGGAATCCTCTCAGCGCGTTGCCCCATCGGGCTCTTCCAAGATGGGCGGGTGGGCCCACCGCCCCGTCTAGTCTTTACGGCGGTATGCGAGGCCGAGAATTTCTCACCAGCGTAAACTAATTGGCAAAGTACATATAGGCAAAGTACATACAGTAAATAGAAACAGGTAGATGGGACGATCGTTCGATATCAGCCGGTGCTGTGCGGTGTGTGACGTCATCTGTTTACAACATCTAACCTGCCCCTCCGATCTATCTATATGCTTAGTATGAGTTTATTTCGTTTGTCCTTATTAAGCTTATTTCGTAACTGTTACGAATAGAGAATCAAAACTTTAATTTCGTACTTTTTATAAAAAAATAATATCTGTTTAAACAAACATTAGACATTTTGAAAAATAACGATCATCACAAATTAATCACGCTTTGTTTTTTTAAAATTTTGTTTTAAAATATGACGTGAAAAATATTTTGATATTGTCCCTTTGTCCCTTTGTCCCTCATTTCGACGTATTGAATAGCTCCGAATACTTAAATAAGTACAAAACATTACAAAAGTACGAGATAGTACAAAACACAATAAAAATACATTTCATATATGTATGTGTATTATTTATTGTACTTATTATATAAACAATATTATTCATATGTCGCTACTTCTAAACAAAAGGGCCACAACTCGAATAGACCTAATTTTACAGGAGAGCCATTTATCAAGGTGGTATTTGTCAAGGTGGTAGAACCAGTGTAGTTCGACCGGGGAAGTACCACCGCCACACCTATTTCTAGCGTGAAGCATTTCTTGCGTTTCGATAGAAGGGTGTGGTTGCCGGCACACTTTCACATGAGGCGACCATCATAGTCCTCGGGAGTAGCAACGCATCTGTGATTGACTTCAGATGGAACCCATGTTCTGTATGAAGTTGATTACAGATGTCGCAGGGCGGCGGTGACCACTTACCATCAGGTGAACTGCATGCTCGTTTGCTACTTCAGTCAAATAAAAAAAAAAAAATGGCGGCTTTGCACTGATGTTGCAGCGTAAATTCGAAAATACAAAAAAGACGTCAGTAGTGTTTTATTCCTTAAAGTGTAAAATTCATGGGAATCTTTTTAAATTATGAAAATATAACTAACAAAATTGGAATTTTTACAATAAAAAGGATTTTGATTATTTTTGATTTATGGCCCTTTTGTTTTAAAGTAGTTTTGTTTTAATGTGTGTTTATTTTGCTAATAGTATGTATTTTTTGATAGGCTTTATAATAATCATAGTTATGTATGTATGTAATTCTTGTATTGGTGTTACTTATGTGTGTAGAACTATTCTTATTAAAACACGTCCAAATAAAACATATAATATTTCTTCTATTCACATGGCGCTATTTTTGTGTTGTGCCATGGACAGACACAAAGATAAATATATAAATACCAAGACCCAGATAATTTAGTTGGGACTTTCTAAGTCCAAATGTCTGATAGGATATGTCGAAATAGGTCAATTCGCTTTTATGTTATATATTTATATTACAGATGAATTAAATAAATAAATTATTTATGTAATTTATCTATAATCATGAATACAAACGGACAGCACAAAATATAAAATGAAGCCATAGATTAACATTATACAGACGAGACATTTTTTTTGTAAATTTACCTAAATGTTAGTGTTTTTTATTGTATGTATGAGTTTTACTGTCGAAAAAATATAAAATGAATAAAAAATAAACAAAAAAAAACACGTTAAATTCAAATTTTTAATATTTGCAGAATTTGTTATAAAAATTTCTTTCTCGCATTTTCTGTAAAATACGTAATATTTTCTTACAATACAATTCCATTTTTTTTTGTTAAACACTAATTTTTTTAACATTTCCTTACAGAAAAATATTTTGGGTTTTATTACGTTGATTATGTCTTAATTGTTGCAAAATTTGCTATATAATAATGTATATCAAATTTTATTTAAATAATATTTTGATAAATAAAAAAAAATGTTTTGCAAATTTGTTTCTAATGACGGATTGTTTAAATAATTGCATATTATGCAAAACTATTATATTATATAAAATTAAAAAATTACAACAGTAATGTAATAGTTTAATATAATAATTATTATTCAACTTTTACAGATAATTCGGATCGACTAAAGTTGATACGTACAGACTTAAATTAATAAATTATATAAAATTATTGGATGACTTAAATTACGACTTAAAACAAGCAGTAACAATAAGTCGACTCTTTTCTTATGGTGAAGATGAGTTGTTTTAGCTGTAAATCTGCTTCCAACAGTCGTAAGGCGTAAAAAAAACGCTTTCTACACTCATAGCCCCCACAGTAGGATTTTCTCCTGTGTCGTGGGTGCCATGGACACACAGACGAATACACAAACACCCAGACCCAGAACAAGAATCTAAACTCATTCAGATACCTGTCTATCCGGGAATCGAACCCGGGACCCACTGCGTGTCAGACCGGTACGGTAACCGCTGCGCCACGCGGGTCGTCAAGAAGTCAATTCAACAACATAATTATGTTGATTCGGGGGATTGTTAGAAGTTCTTAAATGTACGAGGTAATTTCGTGTTGAAAAGTCATAATAAGTCTTTAAAAGTTATAGAGAAAACTGCTTCATTTGAAAAATAAAAAATAAAAATGAATAACCTTAATTATTAGACAGAATGAAGAGTTATATTAAAATTGTAACTGTACCAGATAAAAAAAGAAATTGGTCGATACGTTTCTCCTGAATT